>BEWF01000077.1:0-50796 GCA_002583695.1 Pleurotus salmoneostramineus
TAAGTGAATCTCGCATCCTGGAGTTGACGATTACTCACCGTATCCGCCAAAACCCCTCATTCCTGCGTGGATAGGTCGCAACTCGAAGCGTAAAACGAAGTCAACTCCCTGATAGCACCGTCTCGAATACTCATACAAATCCCTCGAAGGCTGCTCAGCTTCCCGTGGAACTTCTCGCCCAAATCTTTGCCTTGGTGTCCAAAGAATGGTTTCGCAAGTACGGCAAGAAACACAACCCCGTCATTCATGTTTGCAAAACATGGAGGAAGGTCGCCTATGGTATACCCGACCTCTGGCTCCCAATCGACTGCTCCAAAACGAGTGCTGAGGACTCAGCGCTCAGCCCTGACATCTGGTCCGCTGTATTTCCCGCTCCATTTGCACTGTAGCAAGTGGAAGCCCCCCAGTTTGCGCGTCTGCAAGGGTATGATGGATTACATCGAACGAATCCACGAAATCGACATCCTGAACATTTCCTCACCCCCAATATTTGATGCATTGTATATTGATATCGACCGCCCAGCCTCAGAGTTAAGGTCCCTCGAAGTCGCGATCAACTGGTCTGCGTACCCCGAAGGGAAGAAGAAACCAAACAAGCTCAAGCCCATGGAGCAGATGGCACTCTTCATGGATAGGGATATGCCTCGTCTACGAGGACTACACCTCAATGGGTTCTCCATTCTACCATGGACCCCAGAGCGGACTCCATCTCTTCCCAGCTTAACTTCCCTTTCACTCCAGTTCTACGGCGAGAAAAGATCCGTTTCTCTTTCGCAAATACTCCCAGTCCTCTTGTCTACGCCCTGTCTTGAACACCTTCTCCTTTCTCTGTTTACCCTTGATCTAGAAAATATCCCGGACGACACCATTGTCAGTTTACCATGCCTCAAGACTCTATCTGTCACGTCCAAGTTGTATTTCGCCGCGCTAGCCCTCCGACCGTTGCGTTTCCCCACGAAGATCAAACTGCTCCTCACCTCCAACGACATTGCCTTCAACGCCTCCGATATCGAAGCGACCAAGCAGGCGTTTACCGCCTGTTTCCCGGATCCTGTTGTCAATGGATCCCCCATTGTCGGCTTGAACTTCTACACAACAAGAATTCAAGTTCAGAGCCTACATGGAGGGAAAGCCATTGGATGAATTTATCTTACTCAAGCTGTTTAGCTTTTTGGCAACCCACACGTCCATGCTCTTTGACCTTGCCACCTACTTCGTCTCAATCTTCTCTGAGGTCAAGTACGTTGATTATGGCTTCTTCCGTATGGCACCCCCGCCTTGCGCTTGGGATTGGTCAGGCTTTGTTACCCCTTTGACTCGCGTCGAAACCTTGATCATCGATTATACCCTCCTTTCAACCATGCATCAATTCGTAGCCAACACCTGTTTCGGTCACCACCTTCCGAAACTCAAAAAGCTGGGCATCAAGTTTAACATGGACGAAATCTTTAGAGATAGCGAAGACGATATCAAGAGAGTTGCTGGCGAGTTTATCAAGGATCTTCTCAAACAACTTAACATCCACCGCACTCTGGACGATACTATCAATGTCGTCGTCGGTCGACTTTCATCCAGTCAAGATTGCTCATGTCTCATTTCTTGAAGCGTTCGAGGCTGATAAACACTTTCAGTGGAAAGTTGGAGAGTATCATTTGCTGCAGGGTACTCGTGTGCAGGAACAAGTTGGAAGCTAGTATTCCATTGCGCAGTGTCTACTAGGGATATCTATCACTCTAAAGTGGTTGGTATATACATCTACTCCAATAAGCATACATATATGTCTACTCCTTACGCCGTCTAAATTAAAGTCTATCAAATTTCAAATCCAATATCGAGCTCTTTCCACCGTTGGTATTGTCCGGCAGATGTCTACCATGGGTAACGTTTGATTCGTCCGCTCTCCTGAGGTGCCTGCAGCATCAAAGGGAAGTTCTTGCACGAGTTATGTGCGATATGAGGTCGTTCCTTCCTGAGCTTTGTACCTAATTCTACAAAATAAGGAGTATATCGCTTCCTTTCATGATGTGAGGGAGGTGGAATTGGAGGTATGGGCGCAGCTGTCGCGCCAAGGGACTCGGACGGGAGTATATGTATAGGGACGGAGACAAGGGGAGAAGGGGAGAGGCTGCAGCGGAACTATAGTGATTTTATGGACAACAGCCCGGTTCGTAGAAAAACTCGAGGTGGATAGCGTGGAGATAGAAGCCCAAGCGACACATATTTACCCGTCCATGCACTTACTTCATCGTGCCTTTCATAACGGATCCCTCAGCATCCCACAGCTCGACATTCCTGTTCTTCAGCATTTCCACAAATTCCTTCAAAAGGCTTGCATGACGCGTTCGAAGGTCAACACATGTCTGCCAATGATTCAACTGGACAACAGTAAGCCCCGGCGCGATGAGATCCCGGCAGACATCCATGAGGCAGCGATACGACTTGTCCTGGTAATGGTCCTTGCCTGCTTCCAGACCAAGGCTAGTCACTGTCGCAGGTAATCGTTGGAGACGCTTGAGCAAATCCTCCCAACGACCACAGAGGAGGGATAGATATGTGACACTTGGGGGAAGGAGGTCAAGAACCTCCTTCTGGAGATCACCGCCGTAGCCAAAACCAAAATGACCGAAGGCTAATAAACCTCCGCCAGCGTCAGAGTCAGAGTCAGACCCAATGGCTTCCGCCTCCATGCTTGCGGCTGAAACCTCACTTGGGCTAGATACATCTTCACCTTCGGAGTGAGAGTCAGGATCGTCTGACCCCTGGTCCACATCTCCTTGTTCCTCTCCCTCCAACCCATACGCGTGATCTTCGATATCGTTACTAATACCAGAGCAGCCCTCAGGGCGGGCGTCAGCCTGGTCCTCTGCCTCATCGTCCAAGGACGATCCACGACTAGGAATGGTATGCGTGATATCCAGATTAAGCCGACGAAGGTGTTCGTTTGGAGAATAGGACAGAGGGAACGATTGTATATCACGGATAAACAACTCCCGAATCGAAGGGTCGCTGCCCTTGAGTTTCCGTAGTGTATACGTTGGAACGGATAGATAATCCAACGGTCGTAGCTTATCCATGATGATTTGGCGATCACATCGCAGCGCGCGCAAAGCGGTCATTTTTGCAAAAAATTCGTTCGAGATTGCGGGTTCCTTGTGGTTATAGATACAGTCTACGAGGTTGAGTATTTGGAGTGTGGGCGCTGCTAGTAAAAGAATAGGAAAGAGGGTTTTTGGATTGGGAAATTCACGTTTGGTCGATTCGTCGGGGAGATGCATGACAATATGCAAAGCGGTGACATTTCGGGAAGAGGACATCATTTCAGCGATATCTGAAGAAGCGAGTCGTTCATTTGGATTGCTGATCATGATGATGATTCTTTTTATCCAAGAGCCCAGATTTGGGTGGTCCAGGTTGCTGTATGTACTGGTACCGAGTTTCCTCAGCAGTGATGCTAAAGCCTTGACCTGAGATGCTTTCCAGAGGAAGATGGTGTCGTAGAGCAAGGGTTTCATGGCTGCGGTCCAAGATTTACAGACGAGCAGTAGTGAATGGGCTATCCACTAGATCGAGAACGCGTCCATAAGCTAGGTGCAAAATTTTGTATTGGCAAAGAAGATACGTACTGGTTGGGAACGATGGATTTTACGACAGATTCTGAATGGATTCTGGCATCGTAAAAGTTTGTAATCGAGGTCTTTCATGGGGAATCTTCGTATAGTCAGCTCTTGGAATATATGAAGCCATAGTTCTGGGGGTAAGGAAAGGGACGACCTGAGCATTTTCAGCCTGGAGTGGGGAATGAACTGAGTCAGAGTGATGGAAGGAAGCCGCAACAATGTCCTGTTCGTCACGCGTCACGGCAGATCAACATGCCATCAGCTGGCACAATATTATATTACCATTGTCAACGTAGACAATGATAATTAGCCTTCATGTGTTTGGGTTTATAAGTATGGTATGGTATATCGTAAAGTTACATATTATACACTGACTGGGAGGCACTAAATCCCAACTACTCCCCAATATTATGCAAAGCACTCTTCTCAAGAGCAAACGCTCGCAAGTTAAGCTCTGTCCCATCGCCTGCATCCTTGTCCTTACTACCCACATCTCGTCGTCCCCGCGTACTACCATGACGAGAAGGACTCGGAGAAACAGGAGGGGTGGACTGGCGGGTGCCAGGAGTTCGCGAACGCGAAGAGCTTCGATCGCGTTGCTTTGAGACATGCTTCGGGGTACTCGGGGGAGTCCCACTCCTCGAGCCACCTTTGCTGCTCCGCGTCGAAGTCCCCGTAGGTGTACGCACCAAAGGAGAGCTCCCAACCAGCTTCTCAGGACTTCGTGGAATGCCACTTTCAACCACCTCCGAAGCTTTCCTCCAGAAGAAAAAGCGCGTAACGCGTGGGTGGTTGAGGCGCAGCCAGCTAACACCAAACCACCCACGCTGCATCCTTGCCAGGTTATCCTTCTCCAGCTTATGTCTCTCGAACGTTGCACGGTACTTTTCGTATGATTCCCGGAAGTTCTGGTCGACTCGAGAGGAAAAGATCAGCTCTCCACGCGGGTTAGTACTTGGAGGGATAGGTGAGATTGGCATCGGAGTGGAACGTGTACGCGAGATGCTGCGGGTTGGACTGGGACTCTGGGGAGGGGATGCCGGCGCAGACTCCGTGGGCGTAGGCGCCGGAGGATCTGGACGCGGGAAGAAGAATCGAAGAGGGTTGAATCCTAGCTTGGATCGCAGAGGAGGTTTACGGACATTGAGAAACATGTTGAAGGATCGAAGGGCACGGTTGGCGTGTGGGACATACCTGTGCAGATATATCAGCAATCGTCCCATCCCAAAGCTTTCAATCAGCGAGTCAGATTCTTCGAACCGCCTCCCGAGGCGCTTCGACGATTCAGAATCGCCAAATGCTCCCATTTCGCGTACCACTGAATCGGGTACTGAATCCCCCCGTGAATCTCCCAATAAACTAATGAACATCGCCACCCTGGTCCATCCCCAATGAAATGTATGGTCTGATCTACTCACTTGTTGGCATATGCAATTTTGTCGGAGTACATTCCGCTGACGAAGAAAAGCAGCAAGGTTGTCATACAGACGAACCAGAGTCCTAGCGCAAATGCTGGATGCAGGGTAACTTGAGTTTCTGGGGTATATATTTCTGGTAATATTCGCTGTAGAAGCATCTTGTATGGTATTGCCAGCAGCGATATATGAGGTGGTAGAAGAACCTCGCAAGTCAAGAAAGCGATGATAACCAGGAGTTGGGTTAGGAATACTGGCGAGAAGGACGTCAGTGTCCGAGTATTGCCAGATCGATTTCACAAACATTGGTAACGGTGTTTCCTCCGCTGAAGATTGGCAGCAGTCGTTTTGAGGCGTTCCTCAAACATAAGGAGGTCTCTGTATGTCGCAGAGTCATTGGCCGGAAACGCTGAGCCTTTTGGAGGCAGAATCGAGCGAGGCGGCATCCAGCGAGGTGGTCGATGAGAAGGAAACAAGCGTAACGCAGTTGTGGCCTCATTGACCGTGCGAGGATTATTCTGACCGTGAGAAACGCATTTCAAAATTCCATTGACCCACTTCTGCCGACGAATCATAAGCGTCGCATTTCCCTGAATAGCCGGAACACCGATCGACGGTATATGAGCCGACCGTGATTTAGGGTCCGGTTTCTTATGTTCTCTCCTCATCGTAGTCCACAGCTACGGCAGCTTCTCCTGGCCGTTGGCAAGAAGCCGCTGGCATCGCGGGGACTAGCTTCGACGTCTGCGCGGCTGAATCGCGAACCTTTCGACCCAGCGACTGTGGAGCGTGCAGAGGATGAAGTTGATGTATGTATTGTTGGTGGAGGACCTGCTGGTCTCAGTGCCGCTATCAGGTTGAAGCAACTCGAACAAGAAAAGGGGAAAGAGATTCGTGTGGTCGTCTTGGAGAAGGGTAGCGAAGTTGGTGCGATGCAAAATATATCCCAACTAGTTCGTGAAATGCTTATTTTCTGTGTTTAGGCTCGCACATATTGTCTGGTGCCGTCGTTGAGCCTAGAGCTTTAAACGAACTTTTACCTGAATGGAAGTCGCAAGAGGGACATCCCTTGACACGGCCTGCGACGGACGACTCGATGATATTCCTCACCAAGAATTACCATATCCCTATGCCGCACCCGCCCCAAATGTCCAACAAGGGCAACTACATCGTCTCACTCTCTCAGTTTACCGCCTGGCTAGGCACCATCGCTGAAGAACTTGGAGTAGAGATATATCCCGGTTTCGCTGGAGCTCAGCTACTCTATTCCGACGATGGTGTACAGGGGGTTGTTACCAATGAGGTCGGGTTGGATAGGCAAAGACGGATGAAGAGTACCTTCGAACCGGGAATGGCCTTCCGTGCCAAAGTCACGCTCCTTGGCGAAGGTGCTCATGGTTCACTCTCAAAGACGGTCATCAACAAGTATAACCTACGCGCCCACTCTCAGCCTCAGACATATGGGATCGGATTGAAAGAAGTTTGGAGGGTGGATCCGACTCAGTACCAACCTGGGAAGGTGGTGCATACCATGGGCTGGCCTATGGACTACCATACTTATGGAGGTGGCTGGGTATACCATATGGATGATGGGCTTGTCAGTTTGGGACTTGTCATCGGGTTGGATTACAAGAATCCCTATCTTAGTCCATACCGTGAATTTCAGGTGCGCTTTGCTCCGCTGGCGTGCCGTTTGGAACTTTCGCTCATTAAGCCCACAGAGAATGAAACATCATCCTTACTTCCGAAAGCTCCTCTCAGGGGACTCTACTCGACTTGCGTACGGCGGACGAACTCTCAACGAAGGTGGTCTCCAATCCGTTCCTCAACTACACTTCCCCGGTGGCGCGCTTATTGGGTGTTCGGCTGGTTTCGTCAACATTGCCAAGATAAAGGGGACACACAACGCCATGAAATCGGGTATGCTTGCTGCTGAGGCCGCGTACGACTGTGTTCATCCCGAGGAGGAAGAAGCGTCTTCGCCCTCTTCAATAACGGATATGTCGGCCTACTCTAAAGCGTTCAAGGAGTCTTGGTTGTACTCTGACCTTCACGAAGTTCGCAACTTGCGGCCCTCGTTCAACACTGCACTCGGAATATTCGGTGGTATCGCGTACAGTGGTGTTGACAGTCTGATCCTCAAGGGACGCGTACCCTGGACATTCAAACATTCATCCCATACCCCACCGCCAAACACCTCTCTTGACTCCCTAGAGACTGAGAAAGCTTCGCGCCACAAACCTATCGACTACCCCCCCTTCGAACCTCCTCTTTCCACCGACTTGATGACCAGTGTTGCTTTGACGGGGACTAATCATGCTGAAGACCAACCCGTGCATCTCCGGGTGATGAAGACGGGTGCTGGGGATATTGATGAGAGTGCTTCGCGGAGGCTGGAGCATGTTCGTGTTAACGTTGGAGAGTATGCTGGGTTGCTGGGTCGGGCGTGTCCTGCTGGTGTTTATGAGTATGTTGATGTTGAGGGTGAGGCCGCCAAGGGGGAAGCTAAAGCGGAGGATCAGAGTTGGGATGGGAAGAAATTGGTGATCAACTCGCAAGTACGTGTCTTCACTGTTGCCACTTACCTTGGTCCGTTGATCATCGTTTTACCTCCAGAATTGCATTCACTGCAAGCTCTGTGACATCAAGGTACCCACTCAGGATATCACTTGGACTGTCCCAGAAGGTGGCGGCGGACCAAAATACAGTACGTCCACAAATCCCCCCTCTATCAATTGAATTCTCAACATCATCTGGATCTAGGTGTTACATAGTAATAAAGTACGCTATTACTCGGAATAGACAGTAATGCATGGAATAGGAAAACACTGAGCCGTCCCATCAAAAAGTCGGGTCGAACCACCAAAGAAAAAATATAGAAGTGGGGTTCGGCGGAGCCAGGGCGATGGTGTAGAGTATGAATGATAGAATACGTGTTTTCCCCGTTGTGCTCAGCAGGTCTAAGAATGGTGTCCGTGCTGGATAAAAAAACCTAATAAGTATACGTACAAGTGAAATGCGGATAAGGAAGAAGGGAATGGGGGAATGGAGAAGGAGCGACGGCTGGTGCGGTGGCCAAGGGGAGGGGGTTCGTGGCAGGAAACCTGGCGTCGTCGTCCGGAGACGGGCCTGCCGTGATGATTTGGGGGTTTGGGGGTTTTTGAGGTTGTTCATGTATGCTACATTTGTACAAGTCCGTCGGTTGGTCGCGAACGGGGGCATCTCGGTCAGGATGGAAAACAGCCCAACTGGGGCGAGGCTTTCGGGTTGATGCATCGCGCCCTTCAATTTCAACTTTCCGAGGGAGATCGGCAGTCTGGAGATACGATGAAGGAGAGAGGGGGAGGGATCGTGACGAATTGTCAAGGAACGGACGATTCGTAAATCATCTCTGGGTGAAACGAAGGGCGGGATGATGGAGGGTGGGATGATGATGATGATACCGAGCTTCGGAGGTCATGTCGAAGTGATGGGACGTTGCCTTCGAGGGAGAGGAAGCTGGTTAGCTGGATGCCCTCGCTGTAGACTGTTGCGCATCGTGGAGGCGGTTCGTCCCTGAGTTGTTCAGCAGCGGAACACAGGAGGTTGCTCGTCATTCGACAGCCCTGGAGACGTTGAAAGTAAGTACGAGGCTATGGGACCGAAGAGCAGGCCAGAATGGAACTCACACTAACTGAAAGGATCGTTATAAAAGCCCTTGGGGACGGTCAATTTCAATGGGAGGAACGGATGGATAGACACGTACGATGGCATAACGTGCGCTACAGTCTCCGCAGCCGCTATTATCAACGCCAGAAGCACTAAAATAACAATTACAACGGTCATTGAAAACTACCCAGGAAACCAAGGGGGAGACTAACCTCCTACGACACTAAACGTAGCCAAAGCATCACGGGTCATAACCGCCACCCAGGCAGGTCGCCGCTTGGTCACTCGTATAATCTTCGGATATATGAGGAGGGTGGAGAGGATGACTTGGTTGGACATGGCAACGGCACTGTTCAGAACCAGAGAAAGGAAGGAAAGATGTTCGTCTTGGTGAGTAGGGTGGTAGATATGAGGCGATAGATGGGAAAGTTGGCTCACCCGAATAAGGTGACATACCACGGTATGTCATGGACAAGACAGGATTCATCATACGACATGACGTGAAGAGTCGAAACGGACGAATAAATCATCAACATGGTGGAGATGTATCGAAATGCGGTGAGAACTTGCAACGGCTTATGATGGGCAGAATAGAGTGCGTCGACTTTTGGCATAGGGTGAAGGATTTAGCGAAAGATGGTGGCGGGAGAGAATGTTTGTTACCTCTCTTGGTTTGTACCTGTTCAACCGAGTAGAGCAGGCTGTGAAAGACGAAGATCTGGAAGTAATGCCAGACGAGACACTGATTCCGGGCGAGGGGACGGTGTTCCATGGAGAAGAAGAAGGCGAGAGTCCCACTGGAGGCGGAATGAAAGAGGTTGAGTCGTACAATAGGACATAGGACAATGGAATGACGTTAACGTACGTTTGGAAACTGAGGGCAAAATACCGGCACACCAGGAAGACAAGCTTGGGAAAAGTCAACGGTTTTCTGTGGAAGTTAGTTATGCACGTCGGAGCCGAGTTTCTGTGGGATCACTTACGACCATATCAAGCTGACCTCGAGGTGGAGAGTGGTGAGGAACTCGTATAAGAGAAGCGTGCACGCTACGACTACAGATGTGGGACAGATGTCGTATCAGAGGAAAGGGTCACTCGGTATGGGGAAGAAACTCACGAGAAGAGTAGTTGCGTATGCTGTAGGAGAGATTACGCCTGATGTAAAGGCCCAATTCCACCATGGCGGCGGGGGGATGACCGTAAAACGGAGAACAACGTTTTGGCAAGAAGGCGGGAGACGGCGCCAGAGAAAAGCCTATCTTCGCAGTACGGCGTACTTATGGGACATGTCTGGCTTAGAGCACTCTGTCACTTTGCGATTTTGACTCTCCGAGCGAACAGCCCTGAGCTTAGCTGAAAAGGTCCCGTCGTATTTGTGATCATGTGTGTCGTAATGATAGACTGTGGTCCGTCGTTCGATCCGTTCCGCGGCTGGCTCGTGGGTCGCCCACAGAGACCCACAGAACGACCTCTATCAAGATCGTCCCGTACAGCGCTTCACATTCGATGTCGCACAGATACTACACAAGTGGAACACACAATCAACACTTTCTTACCAACGCTCATCGGCATGAATTTTGGATACCTCCTAGATGATCCGTAATTTGAATTACTAAACAGAAAAAAAATGGACTCCCTGAGGTACCTGTGCAGAACTTTCCAACAGACGTCCTGGGCGATGGCGGAGGCGACCCTGGTCACTTTTTCGGCGTTCCCCGAGGACGCGGTGTCACATCATCTGATCCTCGTGACATAGCGCGTCTGTGACAAGTTCATTCCCTTCGTTCTCGCCACTGATGTACCCGAAGCTCAAGGAACCCGCTGCTCGCTACTGTTCAACATCACCACCGCGGATAAGAACTGCTTCCTCTCTGCCTGCTAAGAAAATAGAGAAAATTCGACCGCGTAGTCCCTGTTCAGAGGATGCTGACGACGTCATTGAAGTTTATGGGCCCTTTGATCATGTTCAGGACATAAAGCAACCTAAACCATTGAAGCGGCGACCAGGGGCACCTTCCAAATGTAAACAGACTATCTCATTCAATCAACCAGCGACTCAACTTCACCACGACAAGTACGTTGCGCATTTTGACCTGGAGCATTCCCATGCTGACCGAATCGAATCACATTCTAGTATGTATCCCTTATTTGCTCCCAGAGTACGCCAAGATACAGCTACGAGACCCAATTCAGTAGCGTCCTTAGCAACGTCGATGCAGAATATGCACGTTGGCTCTAGCATCTCAATAAATCGTCCGTCGAGCTCACTTTCGCCACCTACCGTCGGAGGCGTGACGAAGGCCAATCCAGTAAAGACCACAGCAAGACAGAAGAAGACTGCCTCTCAAGAAGCTGAATCTCCCCCTCCTGATCAAGAAGAACCTACCTTGGAGCTCTTCTCGTATCGCACATACAACCCTGACCCCGCCCGAGTCTATGTGACGAATGAAGACGAGGCAAACGACTTGGTCCCAGCACTTCGAGGGTAGGCATCTTGTTCTCGTTATCAGTATCTCTTCGCCGGCTGATTGTGTGTCTAGTCCCATCGGCTTCGACATGGAATGGCGCGTTCGGTACGCCAGGCCTAAAGGTGCCACCCGCGCACAAGTTATCTCTAATCGCACTGCAACCATTCAAGTTTGTGACCAGAGAATGATTCTTGTGATCCAAATATCTGGAATGCAGAGTGCGTGTCGCTTCATTCCTGACGCGTTCTCATCTCACCCGTTTCCTTAGGATTTCCGCAAGCGTTGAAGGTGTGTGACAATGTCACCCAATGCACTTACGCCAATTGAATGGTTTCCACGACGCGCGTCCTCAGGAACTGATCGAGTCCAAGACCATCGTCAAGATGGGAGCCAATATTCTTAGTGAGTGGCTCGATCCGACTCCCGGCGCCGGGGACTCAAACCAGATACCCATATTTTCATCTTTTGATCCCCAGATGATGGGGTAAAACTTTTCGGCGACTACGGCGTTGTTGCCCACAACCTAGTTGAGCTAGGCGCTCTTGCTCGTCAGGCCGACCCAGGAGCTGATGCCTTATTCGTGACGAAAGCTGGCAAAGTCCGGCATAGTTCCCTTGGTGTGGCTAGTCTTGCGAAAGTCATCGCCCGTTACTGTGGCAAAACGCTAGAAAAGCCAAAGGAAAGAACGAGTGACTGGGAAGTTCAGCCGTTGACTGAGCGACAACTGGAATGTGCGTTGCATCCCCTCCGTTGCTTTACCACTGTCGTGGTACAGTGTTGATCCTGATGTTTTGAATACCATGTAGATGCGGCTAATGATGCCTACTCAGCTCTGAAAGCCTATCTCCGGATCCTTGAGATATCTAAAGAACATGAACGCGAGCTGACGCCTTCTGGTTATACGAGGCACGTTGATTCTTCCGTGACTGGTCTTGCGTCAGAGGATGAGTTGGAAGAAGAGGAAGAAGGAATTGATGACCTGTCCACCGCTGAAGTAGAGACAGCATCTTCTACGCAACAGACCACTACGACAACTCCGCCACCAATCATCCCGTTGAGTCATCCTGGTATGCGGCCCCAACAATGGCGCGCCTACCGTCTTTGGCATATCAAGGGAATGGATATTGACGACTTGTGCAAGACCTTGAGCACGGTCGGTCCTCAGACTCCGCTGAAACGATCGACGGTCATGTACGTCATTCATCATTTTCGAAGCGCATACCGGGAATTAACTTGCATGCCTATTTACTGCTTGATTGAATCCACGTTGTGGTCGGTGAACATACTTTAGTACGTATGTCATTGGAGCTCTCCAGGCGGATGTGAAGCTCGCTTTTGACATGAAGAAGCTGTGGGAATTGGTGCAGATGGAGGCAAGTTCGTGGTCTCATCATAAGGCATGGCTGATGGAGGCGGGGAAAGCGGGACGGGGAACGTCCAGCTCGGGCAACATAATCACTTCATGAAACGTCGGTGTTCCGGTTCCTTTTTTCTGTTTGTGCGTCCGTCATCCCTCCCGTTATTTTCGGTTTCTCACTCACGCCGTCAGTCAGGGTGTAGGTGTTTATGTACTTATGTTGTATTTATCAGGTTGTTTAAACTTCGGATTCGGTCGTCTCTTTAAACCAAAGGTCGCGACGACCTTGTTGAAGTGTGGGATTTGGTCTTTGTTTCCCTTCAATGCAAGGGCGCTTCCGACGCTGTCTCTCATGGATGTCTAGTGTACTTCTTCCGACGCACGCCCGCTGTTCACGCATCAAAGCTTAATTATCTTGGACTTCTGGAACCTCGATGCTGATACTGCGCGTAGTCATATCAATGGAAACCGGACTCGGTGCGCCCCTTCTCTATACTCTAATTGTTAGTCACTCGGACATATCTCCCATCAGTCACGATGCACTTCAACTTTCGACCACGATGGTCGGGGACTGGTCGTGGGGGTACTCTGGTGCGTATGATCATCACATATCTTGCTTGGCGGTCCGCTACCTATCCCTTTCGTTCCTACGCCCTGTTCGAGTCACCCAATATCGCGTGAAGAATATTTCCGTAATAAATATCGGATATTCATAAATGCAGGCTTGGTTGTGAGGGCTTTCAATATCCACTACGCTCGTAGTGCGTCCTGGGACCTCCTGGGACCCCCAATGACCAACATTCAATGATTGGCGCGTGGACACTTTATATCCTAAATCGTCTGGCACATCCAATTGGCTGGAGTACGTATGCCTACGTACGCCTCTCCGCATACCTCCCAAGCACCTGCTACCCTGTGGGTGCCACTACACATCACCTGCGCCGCCACATTGCTTTCCCGAAGACAACTTTGACCATTTTGAAACGCCTGGGCCGGTGGTCTTTGTTCTCGGGTGGATTCGCTGTTATTCGCTGTCAGGCTTGCATAGACTTACTCGTCTCTTCGAGTTGCAATGTCTCACCGACGCCTCCGTTTAGTTCTCTCTGCTCGGCTCCTGACGTCGCTTGGGTTGTCCGTTCAAAACCTTACTTTACGCCGGCTACGGAGATTGGCTGCATTCGACTTAAAGTCTCCAATATTAATTACTCCCGACTAAATGTTCAGGCAAGCCTTTGGAAGTCCCAGGGTGGGATCCGCTCAGGGATGAACAATAAAGCTCAAGATAAAAGGAAACACGTCGTAATCCTCCTATAAATTCACTCATATCAAACTTCGCCTTACACCCAATCATTTCACCCCCTTCTTGCGCTGCGAGTTCTTGGGCTGGCCCTTCGACAAATGGTATCATTGCAAGACCAGTTTTGGCATAGTCTGGTTAGAAACCATGCCTGTGGTGTGTTGTCCAAGTCAAATTTGCGCCTTTGTGACCGCGTTAACTCCACCTTTCTAAAGCATCGTCCCTTGCTTTGTTGATCTATGAGTATTTTCATACTTTAGATGACGAAGTTACACTCATATGGGGGTAGGTGTTCGTGTAGTTGGCATCAGTCTCTCGCGCTAATTTTTCCCCAGATGGTCGATGTCCGCCGTCCAATGGATGTTCGTGTACTGTCGATACAGTGCCATCATATTGCAGATGTTCGTTTCTCAATTTTGATGGTTTGAATAATTGTCAAACGGTTCTGCGTTAGGATTAACATGCCGCTCTTTCTTGCCCTCCGACTTGAGCATCCGCTCTCTCGTCAACAGTGCATCATCTGGTCAACGTTCGCGACTTTCATGATACAGAGCCTATGGTTCGTAGTGGAGGCCGTCCAACTAATCAAAGGTTCGTAGCTCCTTATCTTCCCGACCATTATTCCCTTGAACGCTGTTCAGTTCGGGCATTTTACTCGGAATATCCGAAATGTCTTCGTTGCCTCCAAATTTTCCGAATAGTGGCTTTTGCGATCGCTACATATTCCTCTGTCTCCGTGGTCTCCTACCTGGTGTACGATGGCGCCTGCAACGTCGTTGAAATGCCGCGTCAAGCAAGTTACTTCGCGTCAGTTCTCATCCTATTCGCCCCTGAAACTTTCTAACCAATAATCCAGTTCTACGAGCCTTTTAACCCAGGCTGTCATCCTCCCCTTGATGCTGACTGCTAAAACAGTCAAGGAAGATTGGAAGCATTCTTCTTTGATCGCCACCACGAGCAGAGATTCGCTACTTGTATTCGCCGTCATTACAGGTGAGCTGATTCTGTCCGTAGAAGTGCCCTACATCACTGACCCCTTTCGCAAACCTCAGCGATATCCGCAATGTTGATCGCTCATGCAGACGATTTATCCCATATTATCCCTTCGTGCGTATTTCGCTCATAGGACAGACTCCCTGAGTTGACTTGCTTTATCTAGTTATCTGCTAGCTGGACTATCGGTTTGCGTGAGTGCCAGAGCGGTTCTGCTTCTCCTGGATGTCAATGAGCTGAATCAGCCCCAGGGGTGCCGCATGATCCTCAATACGTTGTCGGAGCTCCAGCGAGCAAATGCAAATAAGAACGCGAAATTTTGTAGCTCCTATAACTTTACTACTTTCATCGGTGGTCTTTGTGTAGATGAAGAGGTGGCTGGTAATCAAACGACATGAACAGAAGAAACGCAACTTCCCTCTCAAGTAGATTGGTTACAACTTGACATGTGGGACCGGGCCTGTAGGCCTAGGTAGATCGTTCGGGCCTGATTTTTGACTGTTGGGATCGGGGCAGCGGAATTATCTCTAATTTCAATCGGGGATGCATGGCGTTTCAGGGTCGCTTGCCCATGCTGTTTAAATAGAGCCATCAAGACGACGCAAGCGCAACTTGGCTCCATCCCCCCATGTTGTGCCCTCTGAAATGGTCCCTGCGCAAGAATGGGTAGTGGCTGCTCGAAAGCGTGGTCATTGTGAGTTCACGTTACTCGAAGTGTCGGTATGCTAACCCCTGTCCCTCAGATTCCGCCCTTACACTTTTACTCTGTGAATACCTCAGCACGCTCAGTGGCGAGGTCAACCTAGTTTGGAGGTGCGCTTCCAGCCATTTTGGCGGTTACTTCTCATCTGCTCACGCGTTGCTAAGCCAACGATTCTCGTCCACTACGCTTAAGTTTTTCTTCTGTCGATATGTACCTCCATTTTGCTTGGCGTAAGTGCATTTCCTATACAGACAATGCGCCTTCTCACTCAATCTTCAGTGTGAACTTGATTGTATTTCATCGCCTCGAAAATCCCAACCCACTGCCTCGACGGAACTGTGTATTATGGGCCAGCTTGCAAACATCAACCATTTTGGCTTTGATTTTAGTGGTGGAATCAATACAGACCATGAAAAGTCGGTCATGAACTTCGCCACTGTTTCCCACCCACCGCTAAACGCTAGGCAGTTCACGCTTTCTACTCTCACCACCCACGGACTCTCCTCGCGCTCCGAGTTTTCCGAGTAGCCACCCTCATCATGACAGTCTACAGTTTCGCCTCCATCGTGCATAATGTTGAATACGACGGTGCATGCCACGTCGTTTCGATACCCAGTCAGCTTGGTTGGGCAGGGTCCGTCATTCCTTCATTCTACATTTTGCTCGCTCCGTGCTGAACTCAGAAGGTTCTCAGATGCACTTTTTTGACGAATCAAGTGGTTTCTCTCTTGTTGGTCCTCTCTCCGAAGATTGTTCGGGATTCTTGGCGCACCTCGTCTCTCATTGCCAGCACAAGTCGCGACTCTGTCTTCGCATTCTTTGCCTTGGCTGGTATGCACCCTTTAAACACTGTGTTATCGCCTCTCACCTCCAATCACAGCTTTCTCGACGTGGATCGTGGCCAACGGGTCTACCCACCTCCTCCTCCCGTTAGCCTCTCTTTCACGTCCCTATCGCGATTTGCGTGGCTAATGTATCACAGGGCAATTTTGTGTGTTCTATCAATCAGCGTCAGTACCTTCTCTTCCATAGCGTCTCGAGTACTATCCACTCAATGTGTATTGCTTAGGGATGCCGCTTGATTGCGAACACTCTTGCACAACTTAAGGATGTCAAAACGGCTAACGGTCCTTCCATAGCTTTTGGACTCACAGAATTCTCAACCGTCATCAATGAGACGTCCACAGATTCTCATTATGAGGCACAAACTTCGCTCCCTTGATCGCTGAATACGAAATTTTGTACATCCCGCGTAATCGTAGCAATGCCCCCTTTTACCCCTGGTTGTCATGCTTGAGAAGGGTCGTGTGGACGCGTGAACCAAATCTGTTCGAGAGCGAATTGCGAGCGAATCCTTTTTATCGATTCCTGTTCCTCGGAGGAGGATTTCTTCGTATGCAACTCCCAACTTTCACCTCAAAGCCAGAGGAATGTCCAGCCTGCAATGGGAACGGCTGACCCAATGTGAGAGTTGCATCAAGAAGTCCCTTCGCGTCTGACGTCGTCTTCTTCACAGGTTCAGCATTGGCGCTAGTACTCTGTGAATACTTCTGCACCCTTGAAAGTGAAGTGAATCTCGTATGGACGTGAGTGCTACCCGCACGCACTTGCGACTCGCTCGAGCCATCTTGACCCCATTCATAGGCAACCGAGGTCACTGTTGAAATACAAGTTCCTTGTCTGTCGCTATTCGTCTCCACTTTGCCTCTCGTAGGTATACTCCCCCTCCTGGAACTTGCCTCCCTAATTTACCACTCTGCTTTAGCACCAACATTGCGATTTTCCACATACTTGAAGCCTCGGATCGCGCATTATCCAATCACCAGTGCATTGCCTGGGCTTCATCGCAGACTATTGTCATCCTGATCCTGATGTGTATTGTCGAATCCCTGCAGGCGGTGAAAGGTGATTTCTGACCCCCCGGCTCCTTCCTTCGTTTGTCCATCCACTCACATAACCACTTTTAGTGGCTGCATTCTACTCCGACTGGCCGAAGACACTGGCTGCCTGGCGCCTCTTCCGTATCGCTATTCTTGTTATTATGGTGTACGCCGCCGCTGCTCTAGTGCAGAAACTGGGCTACGATGAGCACTGTCATGTTGAGGTGATGCCTCAAGGCTCCGGGTGGCCAGGGTGCGTGCGGCTTCCAAGCTCTCATTTGCGCTTTTATCTGAACGTTTTTCTCAGATATGCATTCCTCGCTACTCAGGTTGTGTTCATCTTGCTATTGCTCTCTCCTAGGATCGTTCGCGAGAGGTGGAGGACGTCGTCAATCATCGCTGCAGCCGTCCGTGATTCTTTTCTCGTCTTTATTGCGGTTTCAGGCAAGTCATCGTTAGTTCAACCGTCCCACATCCTCTTATGGTCACTAGGTCTTTCGGGCTGGCTGATGTCGCGAGGAATCACGTATGTTTTGCATCCGTATGTCGTCCAGTCTTGACTCTAGCCTTCCTGCTCACTACATCCCATTGACAGGTTGCTGCTCTCTGGCCTATCCATCTGCGTTTGTCATGTCTCTTCTTACCCGCATCTCGGCTTAGCCATCTCAAATTCTTTCGAACTTTTAGGGATGTCGGATGATCATGAACACGCTCTCTCAGCTTCGCGACCAGCAAGCCCACTTAGTGCTACATCTAATGCAATCCATTTCCAACGAACCCATCTTTTCTTCGGTGGTCGATGTATCTATTGCAAGTACTACATACGGACCGGTAAACCGATTAGCGTCGTCAGATACTATATACGATCCGAGTATATGACAACGACGACGGTTTTCTCATCTTTGCAAGTACGTCCCTTGTTGTCATGGCACCCTCAGTCTATTCGAGCGATTCCGCTGACTGAGGGCTTTTAGTCACTGCGGTGTATCCCCAACTGGATCCCATTCTTCCACCCGTCATCGGTATCACCCCTGCTCCTGAGCTTTGGCGAAGGGGACCTCAGGGGCACAAAGCTCGTGAATAACAAGCTGCTGTCCGTCTCATGTGAAGACTCCGCTGGCTCCTCAGAAACACCCACCTTGGTTCTTTATTGACGGGTTTTGATACGAGTATTGCTCCTCGATCTGTGGAACCCGCTCCCCTATGACCTTCATCGCAATCCACTCGCCTTGACCTGACACTTGAGAGTGGCTAATTCGAACAACTCACATGTGCTAGTGGCAATTCCGATGCTCTTTCTGACGCTATCCAGCGTATAGATAGCCGTCATCTGTGCTCAGCTTCACAGGCTTCTCAACGTTATAAGAACCCACAAAATTCAAGCTCAATCCATAATCCAGACAGTCATCCTATTGGCAAATTGCAACATAACCCATCATGTTCTCAACCTCATTCTACACTGTATTCCTCTGCCTCTCGTTGGCGCTCTCCATTAATTCCGTTCCTACCACTCCCAATCGGTGTGTTCATCCGTCCATGACAGTTTCATCGCTCCTATCTGATATTTTTTGCACAGCGCAACGGAGGACTACATCCCTCCGGTCTGCCAACCTAAATGGCCCCAAAGCGAAATTGATAGGTAAGTCTTTCAGGACCGTGGTCCATCATCAGCTTTTCATGCTCCTCGTTAGCCTCGAAGGACCTTCTAGAGGCTTTTCAATGGTCAAGGGGTGGAATCCAAAGGATGTGCCCCCAACCACACCATCGAAGTATGCTATCGACTACATGCCATCTTGGGCTGCCCGACCTGAAAAGGTTGATGCTCCTCCTGAAGCACCTCGCACTCGGACGTCAAAGTACGCCATCGACTATCTGCCATCTTGGGCTATTTCTGTGGACGCGCCCGTGGAGACTTAGATACAGCTGAATGAAAATGTAAAATGCACTGACCATCATGTACTCCTGCCTACTCTACGATGCTGATGAAAGTTATGTTACGCTTGCGTCCCTATTCAATAGGGGAACTTCTGAGTCAAGTCATGTGGCTGTCATTGGGTCTCAGGTTGACGGTCTCAGGCGCGACGCGACTGGTTTTCAGTTTGACCACCATGTCGAATATCTGCCACTTTCAACGGCTCGATCAAGATGCTGGGTGCTCTGCTCAACACACTGGGAAAGATTCCAAAGATAGTCTCGAAGGCGACCGTTCACGAGGCAACTTGAAGCCTTCAAAGCATCACATTGATGGTTCAACCAAACATGCTGTATCGCGAGGCAAGGGAAAACTGAGAAGGCTGCCCCATCTACCCCTTGAAATTTTATTTGAGGTATGTTGCCCTTGCTTTTCTACCTACTCATCGGTGAACTCACGTCTTGGAACGCAGATCTTCGGATTCCTTGCCCCTTTAGATGTGCTTCGTTTGGCCCGTACTAACAAGGACTTACGGTCCGTTATAATGAAGCGTTCGGCCATCACGCTTTGGAAGACCGTGTTTGATAACGTACCGGATACTCCAGCAAAGCCAGACACGGTATCAGAACCTGCTTGGGCGAACTTCCTCTTCACCAATACTTGTTATGTACGACTTTCTTAGTGTCATTGCTTCCATCCATATTTCCTAAACTAACCTACTCCGTAGCAATGCCTCAGCCCTCGGCCTCCGTTTACCTTCGCCGCCCATCAACTCAGATATTGCAGGCGCTGCGCTCAAGAACGGTACTTATACCCACTGCATTACATGTCTCGTCTCATCCCTCTACTAGGGCATACTTCGACCCAGAATCGACTTACGACTTTCAACAGGCTATGCATGAGTGGAGGCTGAAACCCTCATCGTTTCGCATGGAAAGCATCGCTTTTGGATACAAGTTCCCCCTAAGCTCAAGTGATGATTGCTTTCCTTTTACCATTGACTTTTTCGCAGCTGACAACTTGTCCTAGAACCTTATAATCTAACGACTCTTTGGTTACGCGCCGAATTCAACGAATTCAAGAAAGGATATGCCGAGGTCCGCCATGATTCAGTCAAGAGGAAAGACTTCTTGGACAAGCGTTCTGAGCACTTCGCAGAGCTGGCGCGAGTACGTTCTTACTCGCGCTATCACCGTGTTCTTGACTGATTTTAACCGTTTCAGATTGAGAACGCGTACAGAGCTTGGGCTTTACGGAAACAAAATGAGCTCGAAGCCGAACTTCAGGATATTCGCCGTGGGCGGTTGAAAAAGTAAAGGGATTCCTTTCTCACATTTAGCCACAAGTATCGTTAACCATCAATTAATGAAGGATCAAACAGAAATTGAGCGAAGCAGGTACTTTCTGGCCCTCCTTCTACGGACTTACCCTCAAGCATTGTCTAGGTTGGGCGTCCGATTTGGAGACTCTGAGTTATTCTCATCGGGAGGCATTGCTGCAACTCCCAAGCGTTAAAGAGGCTCGACCTCTAACTGACCAAAGTACGTTATTCCGTTTCCACAACATCCCTATCTACTACATGTCACCCTAGTGTGGAACAAGATCAAACCTGAAATTTTCTCGTTATTGGAGAAATTCCGTGCCGAACGACTCAGCAAAGAGCGGTCCAAGAATATTGAGCTGCGCTGCCGGATGTTCGCAAGGCTAGTCAAGAAGTATGCCTCAACACACTCTCCAGATGAAACCCTTCCCTCGGCCGCTGATCTCTACTTCTTACCAAGTCTTGCATCCTTTAAAGCCCGGCTAGAAGGGGACGCCAGTGAGGTCGCGTACTCCACCTCACACTTTGACCATATCCTCGCGGAGATGCCTCGTTACTGTGAGGAGTGGAAACGCCTCTGTATCGCCCAAATATTGCACGTCGCTAATAACGACTCTTTCGCGAAGGGAGCAGATCCACCCGTGACTTATGACGAGCGTTCGCTCCATCTCGCTCGGACGGCGTTTAGGTGCTCTCGTTGCACCCAGACCATAGCGTACTCGTCTCTCCTCATCCACCGCTGTTTTAGAAAAGACCCCCAGTCTTGCGCTGACGATCGACTCAAGATAGACCAGACCATGCAGCATCTCAATTCCATTCCATGGACACAACTCTCTGTTTCTGGCTTTCGCTTGCTACCGCCTGACCTCACTGGAGCGGTCGTCCGGGCTTGTGGCTTTGATCCAGACTTCGCGACGAGCGATGACCTAAATGCTCAAAGGATTTGGCTAGTCGGGGATCGCCTCGCGAAGGACGGCCATCCCACGCAAGTCATGGGTTGGAAGAAAGCTGTGCGTTAGGAGACATTTCGTTGAAACGATGAATCACTGGCTCAAGTCAATTTACTCACATAGCTCCATCTTTCCTGCTGGAACAAATACCTTGGCTACACTGATTCATATACGTGGACTCGTGTGACCGATGAGTCTCTCATTGAGACATATAACGTTGCAGAGTTTGAGTTCTATAAAACAACGCAACTAACATTCCCGGTCATCTGTGGGAGATGCTCTCAACAAATTCCAGTAGCGACCCTTCTTCAACATTTCAAGGCGTACGCTTCTCGTCCTTATCGCCTACTCGAACATCACTACTAACCACGTTCTTAGTCACACCGACGAAGCCTTGAAAATGTCTGATTTTCGAGTGCACCTAGATACCCCGCCTTCACAGTTGTTCTCTCTCAAGATCAAGCGGGAAGTGGAAAAGGCCAAGTCACTGTAGACAATCGCCCATATTGGAATGCGCAGCTGGAGTAATTCATCTACTCGGTACTTCATTTCATTTCACTCTCTGTCCACTCTAGGAAATTCCCAAAAACAATGGGACATGTTTCTACGCTTGTAGATATTTTGGTTACAACGTCATGTAAATTAATGTCCTCGGGTATACAGCATGAATAACGCGTATGCGTATAGAGTAGGGTGTGATCAGAGACTGGAATCTTGCTAAGCGACTCGGACATGAGTAGCCTGTGGTGGAGGTTGCACTCGAGTCGGTAGGTAATCTATGGCATACTTCGACGGCCGTATCGAAGTAGCACGAGTCGTTGAGCTACTGAGTGAAGTTGTAGCCTCAACGCTGTATGGGGTGAATCCTGACAGGTTAGCAAGTTTGCACAGAATTTGTCAAAATGGACTGACGTAGGCAAATAGTCCACTGTGAGTGTTGGTTTGGGCGAAGAAATCTCCTCATCCATGTCGTCGACTGCATTAGGACCAGGAGGACGCACAGCCCATGTAGGGATATGGTCAATTGCATATTTCGAAGACCGAGTGGTTGTTGGCACAACTTCAGCTACGGGGACGGCACTGTTTGGGACGGCTGATGGAAGGTAATCGATGGCGTATTTGGAGGAGCGGGTAGATGTAGGTATTGATGAGCTAGATGACCATGTCGTCAGTTGGATTGCAACCATTTCAAGGGTCGGTGTGGGCTTACCTCTCTCCGAGGAGTGTTGGAGGTTCAAGGATGTCATCGCGTCTTACCTGGCGCACCCTAACGAAAGGAGGATATCATCAGTATTATATCACGAACGGGGGCGGAAATACGCACCATTGTCGGTCTATGGGAGCGCCCAAAGATGGCAATACCAGGGACAGGAAGACGATGGCGAGTGTTGATGATGTCAATGCGATCATCTTATACGTTTGGATGTGAGGCGGTTGTAGGAACAGAATATTGTTTGTGTTGTTGATGGGGGATTCAGAGACTGGGAAGCCTCCATTTTATAAGCAAGGCCGCAATGGCGTTGACGTCGAACCATAGGTTCAACTGGAGGACTAGGCGGCAGTGGATGGATCAAAAGATCGTCCAGAGTGCGTTGTCTTTTCTTTAGAATCTAGAAGGGAGACTTGTTTCGAAATGTCCGCTCGGTCGAGATGTCGTTCGTGCACCGTCGTGGTAGAGAGAGCATGGAGAGAGCATGGGGAGAAGCCTATTGGCGCCAAATAGTACAGCATGCTGCATATGAAGTCCTGACAAATACGAGCCAGGCATTGCTGTTACAGTTAACCATGCGGTACGTCCATTCTTGTGATTGGAACGCAACCTGGGCAACGAAATTCGACCTGGTATATAGAGTCGCATGAGCCCGAGTTCAAGTCCATAGGTGCCCAGACCGAAGATTGAGCCACTCACCTCGCCGTAGTGCTTCTCATACTTCGATGATTCGAGGAAAATATGTACTGATTGAATACGGAGTAGGACGGCGATACATATAAACATTAGGGACTCGACGAGATAGGTGATTAAAAGGAAGGGTGTAAACTTGCGGAACAGTTTTAATAATAGAAGATAACTTAGGAAACCCATCCGACCCGACTCGCAATCCTTCTTATCTATTCATATTCGGAAGATGCGGGGTAGATGAGTAGGTCGTCATCGTCGCTATCGCTCAAAGCGTCTTCACGAGGGATACGGAAGAGCGCCTCCAAGGGATTATCCGGGTGGACCCAGAAATCGCTCCTTGAAATTGGCTGATCCTCTTTGTGGCTAACAGTTCAACGTCGGTAAGTCATTTACTGAAATTTTGAGTACTGAAATGAGATATCGCTTACCGCTTCATGTGCGCGGGGAGTGCAAGGGCAATGAGAGAATCCCGGCAGTGCACGCAGACAACTACAGCGCACTCAAACCGGTAAAAGTCTAGCTCCAATTGCGGTATTGCATCAAGCACCTCTTGATCCGTTTCCCGGGTCCATTCACCATCGTGAAGGCCGTGTTCAGCCACCGTACGGACCTGTGTACACAATGCCATCAATATTCGAAAACATGGCATGTCAAGAGAGACGAAAAAACATACCGCAGATCTCCAACCCATGATATCCGATCCGCCGTATATATCCGTAAATCGGATGATGACATTTTCTTCGTCTAGTTGGTCGTGCGTAGTGGTTTGGGGATCGAAGCCGCAAGATCTGATGAGAGGAGCCAAAGAATTATTCAAATGGCCAAGCCAAAGCAATGATTGAGGCGCGACTTTCATCCAAGGAGTGTTATACGAATCACCCTCAAGGATTAAGTCATAGATATCTTCGGGGTCATAAAACCGCGCATGGGGCTTGGTAAAGCAAAAGTGTGTCAGAACAGCGGGGTACGAGACGACACCTCCGCACTCTGCACATACGAAGACTGAGGTGACCAAGCTCAAAGTATCTCTTGTAACCGGGCGCAGACAGAGTGTAGACTTGCAAATGCCTAGCAAGATATCGGTGGCTTTGCTTATCCACTTCGCACATAGGTCTGGGAGTTGAGTCGAAAACTCAGCGAAGGTCTCGAGGGTGAACTCCACATCATTGGGGTCGTTCTCAATCCTCGCGTTCAGCGGCTGCAAATCTTCCATCTCGAGCAAGTCCGCCGGGCTTGGGACTATCGCGCTGACGGGCTGTGTGTTTTTCCAGTTCGTCACGGCTTGGGTAAGTAGTTTACGGCGGTCGCTGACGATTTGGGCGTGCGCTCTCGCCATGCGATTCGCCTTGAAGACGTGCATCAGGTTTACAACATCCGCTTCGATCTTCGTCCAGGCTGTAGAAGAATGATCGAAAAAGCCCGGTTATGTATAACACTGGGGTACGTACCTCGATCAGTCAGAGGTCGTGGTTGTTTCACTAGAGGGTGGCCCATGAGTTGAGAATGTTCTGAGGAGATCATTGCCGTCAATGTGTCATCCCAGCCTGAACAATTGGTACTGAATACGATGATGGACGCTATTTGGCCAGAGACGAACCTAGCTGTGAAAGTTTGTCTTTAATCCTATATAGCGTTGTCATTGATTATTTTCGTTGAGGAGTCAAACACTCCGTAGAAAGGTATACATACGCGCTCAGTCGATTTGTTCTGATTTGTTCTAGCTCGCCCGCACGCTTGTCAACTTTGTTGAAAACCCATTCGCTATACGCGACATGCCACTGTGAGATGTTCAATAAACACAGTTCTTTGATAAAAAGGAACTATACATACCAGTCGATCCGTCTCAAGTACTTTCTTGCGTGCTTCGATGAAGTTAGACCATCCCTCGTCACTATTTTCATACGAGCGAAACTGTTCGACGGCCCTTTCGAACTCGACCGTGAGCCACGCAAGCTTGGATTGGCCTAGAAACGTACGCACATTGTCAGTCGTTGATGGAAATTATATCTAAAGCAGTTACCCACCATGCGAAGGGGCAACAACGTAAGTATACGCAACAGAGTGCCCTATTTTCTGCGAAAAAGCTGCAAGGGAACGACCATTATACGCGGCTCCCCACAAAACCCTGACGGTGAGGATTAGAGGATTGAGTGGAACGACGCGAAGAAAATCGTCATTGAATAACACGCTCTTGAACTCACTTGTCTTGGACGCAACGTTTGCAGTACCTGACGAAATAAGGAGGAAAATCGTTGCTAGCCCTAGGTGATAAGCATTGCTAAAGACGCGAATCAGTGACTCGACTCGCTTGTAACTCCACAAGAGTAGCAAAGAGATACGCACAGAGCAATTGTTCGTGTACATAAAATTCGCAAAGACAGGTTCTGCGATGCCTTCAGGGCAATCAGGCAAGTCGGGTACGTTCGCACGAGCGCTTTTCCAAACAGTCAAAGCTGACCGATTCATCAGTATTGCACGGAGGGCTTTGGTGGTCCGAGCAAGCCGAAGCAAGTCCAAAGGTTCGAGTAGCTTGAAAACCTATTGGCATATGCGTATCAATCAGCTCGACGCGTACTTCAAATGTGAGACAAACGCGACGCGAACCTCAAACAAAATGTCCAGAGGCATCTGAGGCAGATTAGCAAGCTTTCCTTTCTGCCTCCTCGCGACAGGCTTCGACTTTTTCGTAGTCGTAGCGGCTGGTTTGCTTCGTCTCGAACGCTTTGCGACGCGTTGATTCGCATTGTCCGCGTCCACGGGCTGAGCACCACGGAGAGACTCCTCCTTTTCATCATCGCTGTCCTTGTCTTCAAGATGAACTTGCTTGGACGAGCTCGCCAATCGACTCGACCGTCGCCGTGTTGCACTAGCGGGCATAGTTGGTGGTTGTCAAGAAAAAAGCGCAAGAGATTGCAATTTCCATGGCGCGGGTGGCGCGTCTTAGTCTAAGACATAGATAGGGGCTCGGTGTCTGAAGGGGTTGACTGTATTTTGCGTCGGCATCAATACCAGCATTCCATAAAGCCTAAACCTAACTGTAAGTAAGGGAGCAAGATGTATGAGATAGAGCCGCCTTCCAGTAGATACCAAAAGAAAGCAGAAAAAGCAAGAAAAGTCCAAACTAACTCGGCAATAACTGGCCGATTGGGGTACTTGAATATGCGTCATGCAGAATGGTAGTAGTATTAGGTGAACGAGGTACGCAGCTAGGAGGGATGTCTGGGGAAGTATACTAGTTATACGTAAGGTTGTTGGTTGGTAGGAGAGACGGATGAACGAATGGAAGCAACGACTAGTATAAACCATGAAAGCTACGAGGAGTTGACGAGATGGGGAGGAAGATAAATATGCACAGGTTGAGTTTGAAGCGAGGGGGGTAAACATATTGTCATGCACAAAAAAGCGGTGATGCAAACGGTGATGCAAATTAGATTGGAGAGGTGCAAAAAAGTGCGAGGGAAGAGATGAAATGCCATGGAGGTATGCTAAGAACAATGGATGAGCTATGGATTGCTTTCAAAATATATATCTTTGCGAATGGGATGAATTGCTGATGTTGATGATGCACGGATGAATGAAGAAAAAATGGGCGAAATGGGCGATAGCAATGAGCAAACAAGCAGAGGCGAAAAGAACGGAAACGAGCACTAATTTGTACAACTTGGAAATTTCGATGATATGATTATCGGAGGAGTTTGATGAGGAAAATTCGGGGTTGGCGGGAAAAACACGCGAAGTTGCATTCCAGAAAGACCCTATCAAGCGGACGAAAGCAGCGCAGTTAAAGCAGGTAGACGCGAAAGGACTAGAGTGGTCGGAGAGAAGGTGACGAGAGAACGGATCCGAGCCAGAATCAGACCGTCGAAGTGGGAACACCACCGAGGGCGAGGAAACCGCGAAGTAGAGGAGAGGAATAACCAGAGGTTTTCCTGCCCTCGATCTTGAGATACACGCGCGGAAACTTGAAAATGGGGATCGCCACCGAGCCGCCGAAGGGAAACAGGAAAAGGAAACAATAGACATTAAGCACCGCCGAAGGTTTGCAGGATCCTATATCCCCGCACCGGTACCACTTATCGGCAATCGATGATGACTCCGTTCGACGAATTTACAATCCAATCATCATCGTCCGCGTGAACCGGGACACCCATGGTATACCCAGGTGGCGGAGGGGGCTTGCGCCCACGCGTAGGGGAGGGGACATGTACTCTCAGCTTCACTGGAATATCCATGCCCAGGGTAAATTCCTCATCCGGATGTTGAACGCGATGACCGCCCCCGGAATAATCATAAACACACATGTCGACGTCCATGTCAGAGTAAACTTGCGCTGCTACTGATGGTGATGATCTTTCCAACTCCATACCCGTCCGACTGACAGTCATCTGATCGCTTGAGGAGGGAAATGCCGAAGGAGAAGAAGGAGCTCGTTGAATTGGCTGACAGAGAAGTGAGGACGAGTCTAGAAGATGCGGGGAAGGGTAGCAAAAATTATTTGGCGACGGCGATGGTGTCCGAGGAGGGGAAGATGCGATGGATGTGGGTGAAGGGGGAAACTCGGTTTCGGACAACGGAGCATTGTCAAATCGTCGCCGTTGCATCATGCTGCTCGTGCGCAACCGAGGTCGTATTTGCGGAGCATCAAATTCGACTCGAAGACCTTCACTTCCGATGACCATATCACCATCTGCCGTCTCATACGCTGCACGATGCTCGGAGCCGTGCATCCCACCCTCCAAGTCTACTCCAAATTCAGCGCCAAACTCCCGAGAAACAAAGCAAGGATCTTCTTCGACCTCCCCTTCGCTCTCTTCCAAGACGGGGAAGAGCTTGGGTCCGTCACTCAGTCTCAGTCGACTAACACCCTCTGAAAGCCTCGCTTCATAATCCGGCTCGAGCTGCTTAGAATCGTCCATAAACGAGTCCAAATTGACAGGAGTCATGACCAATTCATAGTCTTCGCTTGTCCACGACGTATGTGCCAAAGGCGACCTCCTGAACGGCATGGAAAGACCAATGTTTCGAGGGCTATGATGAGCACCGCCAGCTAAGCTGCGATTAAGCCATGCACGACGTCTCGATCGAATTTCCAATATCGCCTCATTATGCGCGTTGTCGCCATCGATGCGTTCGTTCTGCACTTGAACACTCGCAAAAAGTCGTTGAAGACGATCGACAAAGTTCGAAAGATAGTGGTACTCTTCAATTTCGTGGCCGGTAAGAAGACACCGTTGAGTGTATCGGGGACAATCGTACGAACTCGGCTGACGCCCAAATGACGGATCAGACTGTGATGCGAATTGAGCCGTATATGCGCTGGTCATCGTGTTGAAATGGGACGACGAAGGTGTGTGGACCGATGAGCCATCGGTATCCGTATCGTCGTCGTCGTCATAGAGCGAGGTGGGCGTGCACACGGTCGTAGTGTCAAGCATCGCGTCTTGGCCATAGTCAACCCGTGGTCTTCCAATATCGTGAATGTAACCGCCAGATTTCTCTACCAAGCCCAGAATGCGCATTGAGGCGCGCCGGATGTTGCTTTGCACCAACCAGGCATAATAGCCTCCCTTCGGTAGATGGGGGACCAATTCTGGTAAAATGTACCGCCGGAATGTGTCGACAAGGGTTGACCGCGCTCGTCTTCGCAAAGTTCTCGCTGAAGGACCTGATGACGGTGGTATCGAAAACGAAGACGAAGCAGTAGAAGGTCGCGGTGAAAGAGGAGGTGATGGCGGCGCGGAAGTTGGCAGCGTCGGTAGCGAATTCGAAGAGTGTCGTGATGAACCCAGAGGAACAAGAGAACTATGCGGAAAAGCCATAGCGTCAGCTTGAGGGAAAGCCGTGAAACTACGAGACACGCACGCAACGATGGTCATCAGCAGCGAACGTTGCTTTTTGTGGCCTTTGGGCTTCGTCGGACTCGGCGGCGGCGTCATCAAATCCAACGTCCTCTGTCGCTCCTCTTCCTTCTCCCTCAGTCTCTCCCTCTCTGCCTCCAAAGCAGAATCACTAACATCACTCACAACGCCCATAAGAGCGTTCAAACACCCCGGATCCGCAATAGGCCACTCTACCATGACCCCGTCAACAAAACTGCAACTCGCCATCATAGTGTTCAAATCAAAAGTGACGTTCTCCAATAAGTTTGGCACGATGGCCGCTTTGTCAAGACAGTGGTGGTTCGTCGGGACATCGAGCTCGTCGGCAGAGAGGCAATTCAGCTGGTTTGCCCAAGAAAGGGGACATGGTAGTGTTTCCGGGAGGTTCGCGAAGGATACGGTGAAAAGCACCGTCGGGTGAGGTGCTTGAGGAGTAAGCTTGATGAGCATGTTATCGTCGCCGATGCCAATGCAAAAGAAGGGGTAAAAAGTCTGTGCTCTTTAAGAACGAAATCGGGCATGCAGCTGGGGGACGAATACGCCAAAGTTGTTTCCCAAATCCCTGTTCTTCTCTGCGAAAAGGAAAAACGAATGCCTTTAAGAAATTCGGAGTCGTCGTGTCAGCGTTGGGCAGATCAAGAACGCAGGAGATAAGAGGACAGGATATCACGCATACTCACAGGGAGAGAAGATAAAGGAGAAAATTATGGAAACCTGTTCAAAGGGGGCTTCTTTGGCTGATAGAGCGCGCTTCCGAACTGGCCTGACACGGAAGCCCAAGTCCACTAAAAAAGTCCCAAAAAACCAGAGTCGGGCCTTTCCTGGCTGAAGCAGAGGTAGAACGGGAGGAGAGGGGGAGGAGGGAGGGAGGAAGAAGAAGGGGAAGGCGAGCTAGTGGCTGACTTGCAGGGCCACATGAGGCCAGGCAGCCAAAACCACTCGCGATATCACAAGTTCCATATTCGGCACACCTCATTTTCTCTTTCGCATCACCCCTGCGTCGGCCAACAGAAAGTCGACCTGGAAATATATGACGTTCCTAAAATGATGGCTCAGGCGTCGACACCCACAGCGCAGGTAGCAGGTATTTTCTACACCAAAAAAGTACGACGAAAGGACAAGTAAAGTAACAGTAAATCACCTCCGAGTAGCAGACGCAGAAGCAAGATGTGAAGGGCAAGCCTCATATATCAATCATCGCTGCTCCAGTGGAAAGCCCATACGGTCCGAAAGAAGCTTGATAGCACGGGGAGAGGTGAGGGGAAGGGGAGAAGCTCAAGGAAACCAATTAAGGGCTCCAACCGCCGATCCAACCTTTCTATAACCAGCTTGTGAGCCTCGAGGTACCGTACACGGAGCGCTATTCAGCCATAGGAACATCAAAAGTTAGACGGAGCAGAGCGTGTCAAGCAGAGTTACTTCGCTATCAGGCTTGGATTCGCCAGACAGCCGCTGCCAGTGCAGTAGCCAATCGACGGGCAGATGGACATGGACAGCGACTGCGAGGGTAGACAGTAGATTTTAAGGGGGACTTAGACGAAAACGAACGTTCATCAACGTTGAAGTAACTAATAAAGCGACAAGTCAGTCATCCCGGTACATCGAGCAAGTTTGCCCAATCCGGCCTACTAGACTTGAGAAAGCCTAAAGTTTCCAAAACCATCGCAAGCCGCACTTTCCGATGCGTCTTTCCCAGCACTGTAAACCACCAACCCAATCAACAAACGTGTCTGACAAAAAGAAACCCCGCAACCGACTTACCACGAAATCCAAGTCCTACGACAAGCCAGTATTTTTAGCAATCAAAAACAGATCCGAATTCCGCCAAAACGCCAGCCGCCACACCTCTAACTTGGATCGATCTCGCAACCTATAGTATAACTGTAAGTAAAGTCATCACTGTCAGTCTGTCACTGAAAGCGTGGACAGAAAGCTTATACTACCCCTTCCTTCGATTTATACGCACATCCATCTTCCCATAGACCCACGGGAAAGAAAACGAAGGTGTCAAACCGGATATGGCAGCTTTATCGCATCATGGAGCCCAAAGCCGCCAGCGACAACTGCCAATCACCAGTCTTCCCGCACAGGAACGACATACGGAAACCCCACCGAATTGCAGATATGAGAGACATCGGCCCCCGGGCGCAAGCCATCGTAAAAAAAAAAAGTCGCCCGAGTACTTGTCGGATCGGAATTAACGACGCGATGGATTGGTTGTCCGTTCTATGCCATATCAGTATGAGCTCCCCCAATGATTGCAACAACAGGGGACAAGGGACGAACACACGTAACATGACAGAAGTGACTGTCTCCCCCTCTCCTCCGCTCTTCTCTTAGGCAGTGGTACGAGACCACATCACCTTCCGTCGTCGTTGTTCCTGCCTGTTCGGAGCCTCTCGTCATTGACACATCGATTATTTCGAAGATTCTCTGGCATGTTCTTTCGGCGCCCCGCGAAAGATCTTTCCTCAAAAGAAGGAACCCAGAGAAAAAGCCGCGTAACGAACAAACACATCTTTTGATAGAGTTCTCTCTTTTAAGCAAGAGCAAAGAGAGAAACGTGGGTGCGACAGCAATAGCACCTTTTGAAACGCGTCGGATGTACAAGAAGACGAAGGGTTTCCGTGGGGTGGGGAAACAACGGGGGCTTGACTTCGCGCGTCCCGTACTTGGTCCTGCGAAATAAACGAGGATTGAGTGAGGAGCGCGTGTGGGAGAGGCAGAGAGAGGATGTGTGAGGTGTGTGAGAGCCAAGTTGGCTATTCGTGTTTGCTTCTCACTGCTGCATGAGAGAAAAAATAAACAAGGTTTGCGTGCACAAGAGTACACCAATTGTTTTGATAAGGACGTGCCCTTGATCTCACATCAGAAGCAAAAAGAACTCACGAACTTCAAACCTCAGGCCTCGGACTAGAACCAATGGGAATTTCTTCAAACTTCAGGTGAGTTCGGAGAAAACTCCGTCCATCCTCGGCCTTCGAAAGAAACCATCCCGAGACAGAAAGACGAGAATCAAGGCTTCCGGGCACTCCCAAGTCGAGTCGTAAACGGGCCAAGCCCGTCGGCCCTCATGAACGATGATGATGGAAGATGACGGAGGAAAAAAAACATTTCGTATTGCGCATGCGAACATCGGTCGTATGTTTGTTTTTTCCTCTCGTAATTCTTTGATCTCGTGAATACATTCTTGATATATCCACGTTACCCACAAAGTCTTCGTCGGGGAAGTGGCGTTAGGGAAGAAGCGATTTACGCGATGTCAAACCCAAAAGTCGGGTTCACGTGTGCGTGGATCTTGTCCCGTCGGCACGGATTCAAAGATGCCAGGGGACGCCAGGGGGTGTTGGGATCAACGTGCAGCGATCTCCCTGCAGGGGCACTACCGCCACAAGCCAACCAAAGCATTCAAACCTCCTTTATCTTTTCAATTCAGAAAGAATTCAAGAAAAGAAAAGAAGGAAGAATCCATACATGAGGAGTTCGTCAGGAAGAAACCCTGATATGTAGCCCTTTTCTTCTTCTTCTTCTTTATGTGCCTTTCCATACGTACATCGTTTGTTGGTATGCTCAAGCAAGCGCAAGCGCATGCACCCGTTTCCCCACTCGCGATCGGAAATTGTCCAGAGGCGTCATGACACTTGAGGCTGTGAGGGAGTTCAGGGAGAGCAACGAGCAGCAAATTCGGATGGTGGTGTCGCCAAACCAAGGCCTGAGGCGTTCCAGGCATCGTTTCGAGGCCCCCATCAGGATCCAGGACATGGCTTGGCCTGAACTTTACGTGATCTTGACCCAAGGAAGTGACGTTTAGACTCAGCAACCGTTTCTCGGACACACTGCTCGACGCGTCAGCATTCCACCAGGATCGCCCACAAAGCAACATTGCGACACAATGCTGTGTTCGAGGGGCCGAGATTTCGGGAGCGTTGCTTTGATGCGAAGTCAACGCTTCAACTTGCATTCGTTGACAAGACACTGTTGAACACTTACCGAGGAAAGCGAGTGTGAACTTTTCGACCGTTTAGCACACATGGCATCCACACTTCTCCGCACCCTGACGATGGTGTTTTCAAGAAAAAGCGAACCCGCAGTTTTGAGTAGGGTTGAAAAAAGCGATGACTCTTAGACTTGTAGTCAAGGAGTAGCTGAGGTAGCAGGGAGCTTAGCAGACCCGACGTTCGCATGACCCAGTTGGGGTGTCCAACCATCGCTTCATTGTTTCAGAGTATCCACATAGCAAGGGAGCATCCGGATGGATGTGGTAGCGAACAGAAGGACATATTCCGGAGAGGTAACTGTTCGAACTAGGAAGTGTTGAGCGCTTCTCGGGCTGTCGGAGCCCGAAATCGGCAAGGCGGTAGCTGGAAAAGGGAACCCGGAAGAAGCCCCACTCTGACTTTGGAAGTATTCACGAAAATGCGAAATAAGACGAAAACACTCGACCCAAGACTCAATTTCGCCTCAAAAAAATTTGGTCGCTTTATTTCACGTTGCACCTCTTCTAAATCTTAGATGACCACCCGACACCCGACGCACACGCGTTTGTCGTTCATCTGGTCTATGGCATCTTCGTTATCAAGAATGTTATGTGGGGAGGCCATGACGGCCACGTCAAAATGCCATCACTGATATCAGTGGATAGAGTAAAAATGAGGAATGGGGTAATCCCACAAGACCGACGAAGGATATCTCCGCTGGTAGATAACTGCTTACCGGTCGATCATACAAACGGAGAGAAGGGCATATTCCACGGGCATAAGAACCCATAAGGCACGAGGCGTGTCCACTAGAACACCTAAATCAGTACCCAACCGTGGGCGTGTATGACACGGATAGTTTTATTCTTAGGAAATAGAACCTACTTTGACAAATATGTGTGAAAACGCTGACTCTCTTTTTGATCAAGCTCCACTCGTCGCGCCCGGATGACCTAGTGCATGATGATTCCACAAGTGACAAATGTTGCTAATGATGAGCCTGGTAACACACAAAAGTGGTAAATGACATGGGGCAACGACGAGTATGCATTGAACAATGTCTTGGAAGAGCAGTGAAGAGCGATTGACAAAAAAGCGAAGAAAGCAAGAAGGACTATAGGCGAGGTGGTTGATTAGTTCCTTGAGGCGGTGAGTCAGCAGGCAGCGAGCAAAGCATATCCTAAGATGGACATACCATATATACCGTATTGTTCGGGCATGTACATCGACGAACCACCTTGAGTAGCGGGGCCCTGAGGGAGGTTTCCGTACGCAGTAAACGCGGAATAATCGTTCCAGTACGGGGGAACTCGTTGTTGCTGCTGAGATTGTTGCTGACCATGACCTTGCCCATGCTCTGGGTTTGGATGGGAACGACTGCCAGCCGTGACTGCGCGCTCGTCCGCGGCCAACCCGGTGCTATACATCTGCGGTAGCACAGACGTGGATAGAGGCCCCGAGAAGGGTATCTCTGTATTGGAAGTATCAGATGTCCATCGCTCATACGAATGGAAATAAGGCGTGCGTATTGACGACCCGTCGTTCTCGCTGGGCGAATATACACCGCCGGGACCAGTAGTGCTGACTGGGCCGTAAGCGTTTTGAGGTCGAAGGTTAAGCATCTCTTGGGTCTCAGATCGACTGCGGTTGGATAAGTCATCCAGACACGTATCGGCAGAACGTTTACGACGCGTGGCGCTGGGAGAAACGACACGGGCGACGGCCTCTTGGTCGAGATTCAACTTAGAACCTCGGAGAAGTTCGAGGGCACGAGCGGCACTTGGCCAGACAACTTCTAATCGCCGTAAAGCGTCCATACACTTCATGAGACCGACTTGAGCTTGAAGGTCATTGGGATAAAACGACACTAATAACACCGTGAGTCGACGACCGAGAGATTCAGATACCACTCACGTGCGGCAGTATGCATGAGGCTGGCGGTGAACACATAATAGCAGAGGAAAACAGCGCCACGTTTGATACACCAGTTCTCGATGTACTCGTTGACTGGATCGTTGTTAAGTCAGTATCTATGTGCAGGGTTGCCCGGGCTTACCGATAGTAGTAATGTGGTTCGCTGCGGCTATGCAGACGTTGTAGCTACGCTCCGCCAAGGCTTTAGCGTCCGAGTCTGCCATGGAAACCGGACTACTGACGGGGAAATAGGCAGGAAGTAGAAAGAAGATAACAACATGCTTACAGCTTGTTCTTCGGCATGCGACGGATACTACGAAGGATGAGACTTGGTCACGCGAAGGAGAGACAATACGCACAACGGTCGGTGTAACAAGACTACCGTGCACCAGTACTGGAGATGTAGGTTGAGGACGTGTGGTGGGGGGACGGTGTACTTGTGTGAGCCCGGTTCGTAATGAAGATGTTCAGGCAGATCGATATGCCACTTATCAAGGATACGTTCAAGACGAGCTGCGGCTTCGTGGCGGCTGTTTCGAGGCCGAATGGCATATAGTCCTTCCATGATTTGACCCAATATGTTAGCTTCGATAAACGGTGAATAAAAGGGGTATTTGAAAAGACGATAGAGCTCACAGAGAGATGCGGAGCGATTGAAGCAAGAAAGTATACGACCGGGGACGGGAGGCAAAAGGGGACCATGGACAGGCTGGGAAGGATGGGGTCTCCACAACTCATGTTCATCCAACTAGCAAAAGTTTCAGAGTGGAATCAACCCAAGTGTGACTGATCTCACTTCATCTTCCTCAGGGAGGGGCGTGTCGAAGTCACTTTCATAGATGGCTAGTGGTCTCCCTGATGAAAGACGTAGATGTCAATGTCAAAGAATGCGATCGGAATGGAAGGTGACTCAACGAACCTATGTATGCCGAGACGTACTTATCCATGATAACACAGCCATACCAGATTCTTTTCCTTTCATGAAGTTCAGAATCATTGAACAGACGACCACCTAGCTCCGCCCGCGCCCAATCATCAGCACTACGGTGGATACCAAGATCTTGGGCCATGCGTACGGCCATACCAATGTAGGTCCATGCCTGCGCCATTGCCCCAATCCCAACTTCCCGATAGCCCATCAGGAGGAGAGCTTGACACGTAGAGGGTCGAGAGCTTGAGTACGACCTATCAACAAGCACTTTGGCTTCATCGAGATACTGATCGCCAGCAGCCCACATAGTGGATCCATCAGAGGGATAAGGTGGAGAGGTGTTCGTTGTCGTCTCAAAGCGCGCGGCGACAGAGAAAATGGTAAGCAGAAGCAAGACAGGAATTCGCCGTCTTCTACGGCTGTAGGGAGGCGTTGGGGATGAATGCGAATCGGTATGGGAATCAGGAGCAGGAGAACGCGACTCTTCCGGACCGACTGATCTGGATAAAGAACAATAAACATAGTTCGATGTTCGTAAAATGAATCCGCAACTCACCCCATTTTGTAGTCTTCGAGGAAAGTTTTCTTGTGAATAATCGGGAACGAGGGGTGAACGTAAGTGAAATACAGCTCGAGGAGGTGCTCTTGGAGGGCTGGCTCAGGGAGATTGGGCGTGCCAACCTCGCTGGTTTGGATGGAGCTACCACTCTGGGCGTCCGGAAGAGGGGGCCATACCCTAGCTTTCGGAAATCGCCTATCATCAGATGAGAGAGAAGTTCCGCTGACACGTAGGGTGAAAAGAACAAACCAGATGCCTCCTTCATTCCTTCCATCATTTCGTTCTGTGCTACCCAAAAGATATAGACCACTGGCCTTTCCATGATAGCGAACCTCGGCATCTTCATTTAAACTCAGCTGACCAACTGCCTCGGGGAGTTCGTCCTCTGAGCCTGAGCTAGTGGACTCCATCGAGCTGGAGCTGCGCCGATTCCCAGAGAGTCGTCCGGTGGTATGGTGGTTCGAAGAATTGGGGCTAGATCCTCTTCCCAAGCCAACCGAACCGTGGGCGACTCGCGACAAAAATACAGGCGATGCAGAGTCCCTGGGGGAAGTAGCCATGTAGCCATAAGTACCGGGGTCATCTGTACCAACGCGACGCCTCTGCCGGCGTCCAGCAGATAGGTTATCGTCATCGGTGTGGGCATGTGCAAGATCATGAGGTTCTGGAGGATAGACGCGAAGTATGGGTCGACCGCCTGCACCACCGGGGACGGAGTTTGAGACGTCACGACTGCGGCTGTCTGTCGGAGAGATATGAACATCAGAGCCACCCTGTACGAGGGTGCCCCGGGTGATGGAAGCGGAACGGAGAATAGATAAAACATGGTCTTGCCAGTCGTTCGATGGGCTACGGTTTGATCAGAATCCAGGGTCCAGAAAGATAAACGATTCACTAACTGAGTCGACTGGATATCAAATTTGTCCAGCGAGAATTTTCCCGAGCTATGAGGAGGCACCGGTTCGGAGCTGGAAGCAGGACGCTTGGAACCAGCTACATTATCACCCCGCTGGCGCCCCTGAGGCCCATAGGAAGAGTTATCCACGCGCTTGATAATTTCCTTCGCCAATGGGTCCTAAGAAAACAAGGGTTAGTGATCTGTGATGATATGAATAAAGTTCAAAGGTGGTAGAGCGGCCAATTAAGCTACGCGAACGTCACGTAAAAGTAAAACATTCGCATACAAGCGATCACCCTAAGAGTGCCCTGGCTCCACTAGCACATCTACAAGTGATGCACCCGTCTTAGTGGTAAAATGGAGGTCCTGATCAAGTCCTGATGGGAAAAATGAGACGAAATGGGCGGTAATGCCCCTAGATAGGTGTCGGAGAAGCAATGGGAATATAATGTGCACGGAAAGCATGAATTGAAGAAGGACAGGGACACACCTTGGCAATATCATGGAGGAGTGTATGTGCGCGGTCATCGCCCGCGGACATGATGATGCCCAACAGGGCCTCTGTTTGGTGAAGGCGAGCCTCAATGGCATCGATATATCCTTTGGGAGGCCCCCGTTTTCGAGAAGGTCCCAAAAAGGTGCATTCTGACGGAGCGAGAGAAGTGAGAACATCATCAGTGACGCTGGTTCGAAATAGGCTAAGAAGTGGGAAAGTCTGGAAGCTCTGAGCGAGGGACAGAGTCGTGAGAGGAAATGAATAAAAGGGAATGTTTGACGCGATGGGTGATGTATATGAATAATACGGTAGAGGCACGAACAGCGGACTGATCATAAGACCTCGCTGGGCAATGCGCCCTAAACCCAAAGTTCTGGAAGGGGGAAAGGGATGTGAAGAGAAGAGGATATCACAAGTTGCATCATGGCCAGACGTGAAGTAAAAAGACAAAGGCATGATGATGTCCGAGATGGTATCGCCAAGGAGCACGCTCGACGGCGGCGGGGACGACGAATGGAGGATGGACTCACGGGTTCCAAGGGTGATGCAGGACCGACACGGTTCATTGGGTGAGGCGCGTTCGCACTTGCACTTTGATTTACGACACTGGTCACAGGCTGGCAAAAATATTTTCCTCAATGTTCGAGCCATCTCCGAGGCAGTATAAAAACGCACCTTTACTGCTACGCCGCCTAACCAACTTGTCGTTGCTCAGATGAGACGGCATTGGATCGAGACGAGACGCGTCGGTGGACATGTCGACGAGCTCGGAGACATCATCGTCGTAGTCGTCGAAGGCGACCGTGCCGTGGTGCATGTGGGCGTAGTCGAGTTTACTCCGGTATGTATGATCGCTTGGTCCAGACACGCTATCAGGAGAGCCTATGGAAGAGGAGGGCCAGGAGTGTGTTGACATATAATGATAGGATTGAGGGGGCGGGGCGTAGCGTAATAATGAAGCAGACGGGAGAGCGCAGGGATAAATAGGTGTTCCAGGTTCTGAATGATCTCCAGATGAAGAGTGGGAGTCAAGAGGGCGAGAGTCGACGTGCGAGGCCAGATATTGAAGTCGCAAGAGCTGGGCAGGAGTGTCCGGAGGCAAATCGGGGGAAGAAGAAGCCTCCAACTTTACGATGGGCTGATGGAGTTCGGAAGGGGTTGACCTCGGTAATTCTGAGATAAAATATAGGCCATCAGAGGCTGGGAGTGTGTTCATTGGAGGGGGGGATCTCGCACACGGGGACAGAGGGAGACTAGCAGGGTCGCAGGAAGGCAGAGACGGACTTACAGGGAGACATTGCAGGAGGATCTAAATAGCAAGAAGAGAGATCGCCAGTCGAGCAGAAAATGTTTCTGGAACCAGGCGCGAAATGGAAACTCAAACATATCAATATAATACCATTTCAACGATCCTAGCTCCGTCCAACTTCTCAATGCGGCAATGCCCTACCGGCGCCTCCGTTTACAGACTCCGAGCTCCCCACACCTGATCGGGGCCGGCGGCCGCCGTGTTGACTCTTCGCGGAGCTCAAATTCCTTACCCTCCTTTCCTCGAATCGCGATTGCCAGACAATGCTCCCGATACAACGACTCAACTTGTTGCCAACCTCTCTGTCACTGTGGCTGTTACCCGCTGCTTTTCTCATGCCACTTCCATGGCAAACGGTAATCTTTGCTCGCCACCGACCTTACCCTGGATTTCCTAAAAACACAAAAAAATTCCAGAAAACAAATAGGCCCTACGCCAAAGCATGCGGTCATTGGGCGTGCTCGTGCTTCCTCGATCATCTTTTATCTTATGTTGGTTAGGCGAGGACCACCATACCGCATCTTTGGGGAGGAAGCCACGCAGTCCAGACCTAGAATTTGACCTTTTTCGTTTTTCCGCTTCGAATTTTTTTGTGAAATCTTTGCACCCAACGCTAACTTCACCGTGCAGTAATCAGGACACCAAAAATTCTCACCGTACGCCTCGAAACCTTCACGGACGAAGTATCCGAAGATGCATGTAAAACACTGAGGCTACAGTTCCAAGGCTCCTTCTCTGCAACTCACCGTCTTCTACTCCACTCCCTCGAGCGCGTGAATTTGCCATTTCCAGAGGAGTGCTCATTGGCATAGCTTTCGACGACGTCACAGTCATCGCATTTCGCAAGTATATAAGTATCTTGCAAAATTCCCACTCAATCCTATTTATCGGCGCAACTTCGAGGAAAACAAAAGTCCCGGATCCCTGGTCAACTCAATTCAAAATGGGATCTCTTCGAGGCATCAGCTCGGAATTTATTCCCAAGTTCGAGGGAAAGAAGAAACTTCCCGAGGTAAGAAGAGCGTGCGCGTGGGCGGCGTCCAAAAGTCTAACCGTAGGGCGTGTACGTTTGTGGCTCCCAAGATGTTCTATCCTGTGCAGCCAGCTCATATTTTGACGTTCGATTATCGACCACGCGACCTCCGACGCAATTCCGCAGCGTCTCTTGATAGGCCCCGTCGACTATATCGCTCACACTCTATGCCATGCGGCCCTAGCCATGTGTCCCATCCAAGAACCACCCACCCAGAGTTCCTTCTCTTTCGTTCCATCCTTGCCACCATTGAAAACAACTCCGTCCGAAGGCGGCCTATGCGGCGTTTGCAATTGGTGATGGTGGTAGGGTCGGCCGCCGTTGAATTCTCGTAGCAGTCACCTTTGCTTTTCTTTCTGATTCCACGAGATGTTACAGAGTGGCGCTGTGTGTCCTGGTTCGAGGCAGGCGTCCTCTTCCTCGGGCTGGGATAGCTTACCGCGCTTACCCCGCGACCATATCAGGCAATAACATACGTACCGTGTTCCCACATGTCATGCACCCTGGCTGTCTAAACCTCCCTTTGAGGATTCCTAACGCAGCGAGAAAGAGATAACAAAAAGATGTTTGCAACAGATTGTATAGTTGAGTAATAACGTACGCGGTTACATCGAAGAGAACACGAGGTGAAGGGGGAAGTGAGATAGAGAAATAGCAAAGGAAACCGAGAATCCATAATAATAAAGAAGGAAATAGTAAGGGGAACCCATGTACGGTTAATGTCTTTAAACATAACAACTAATGACCATCCACGATTTGGGCAACTTTCATTTTTGTAGGTGCAGAGAGCATAGGCGATCTCGGAGGAGGAATGCGATGGTCCCTCTCACGATCCCATTCTCTCTCCTTCTCTCTTTCTCTTTCTCTATCTCTATCGCGATCACCAAGTATACCGTTGACGTTATTCAGGGATCTCGAAGGTAACGGTGGTATCCCAGAGTGCGACGAAGGCGACTGATACGGTAAACCCGCAGTCAACGGCGACGCCGTCCGACTACTACCAGAGAACATGTTGCTGGCACCGCTTGTGTGCTTGTCAGCTGTCGTGTTGAGACCGGTAGGTGTCGACGTTCTCCCCGGTCCAGCTAGCCGCGGTGAATAAATCGTCGAATTCGATGAACCAATATTCCCACCGGCGGCCGCTGGAAGAGATTTGGAAGTAGGGAGAGAAGGCGAAGAAGTATGTGGAAGCTTGAGGTTGGGAGATAACCTGGATGGTTGGGGACCGAATCGTGGCGGTGAGTGAATAGAATTATTGGGGTGTAAAGGTGGAGGACTTTGGGGAATAGCACGGGTGCGCGGTGGTGATAACCCCAGAGACCCTGGCTTATTCAAACCTTGAGGCGGAGGTGGTGGTGGCGGTCCACGATTGGGGTGAGTGGACAGAGAAGAATACCTCGAAGGCCCTGGTGAGTGAGGATGTCCATCTTGGTAACCCAAAGGACTAGTGCCAGAGGGTGGAGGGAGCCTCAGATTGGCCTCGTCATTCCAAGCCCCACGAGGGGAGTGGGTGCCGTTAACCGGATTCATGGTGGGATGGTTTTGATGAATCGTATGAGACGAACTTAAGACGAATGGAGTAGCCAGCGGACGCTCCCGTTCGTCTGGCTGTGATGGGCCAGGATGACTAGATTTAGGACGTCCATCACGATACTCTAGAGGTTCGTCGCCCTTCCAATGTGACAGCGGTGGCTTGTTTGATGTGAGATTTATGATCTCAGGCGCGTGGGGAGGTCCAGATTGAGGACGAGGGGTGTCGTAGTCTCTAGTAGGAGGATGTGTGGGGCTGACGTCCGAGCTCGCTGGAGGAATCGAAGGATGTGAAGGGGGCTGGTTGTGGCTGTGGTGGTGATGATGGAAGTGATGATGATGGTGGTGGTGGTGATGAGGTCCATTGTGGTGATGAGGAAGTTGGTTAGGATGTGCGTGGACATGTTGATGTGGTGGATGAGATGCAGCGTGACGGATCGGTCCTCCTTGATGAGGATAGCCGGCAGCATGTTCTTTTCTCTCCATTTCTTGATCGCGTTCCCTGTCCCGATCCTTATCACGTTTATCCCTCTCTCTTCGTATCCTCAATCGCTCCTCATCCTCCCCGATGGGCATCTCACGTCTAGACGCATCGCCAGGCCAGTCACTAGAAACAGTCGCGGCAGTTCCCCATGTACCATTTTGCTTGGTGCTTCCATTGGGGAGAAGATGCACAGGAGATATCGATCGACGGTTAGTTTGACCCAGATAGTCACCGTTAGGCTGGTTTGTCCCATAGATCGAATTGTGAATGGGTAGCTGCTGTGAGTGCCCGCTGACATCCTGGCCATTGTTGTAACCGAGAGGATGTTGACCATGAGGATCCCTGCTGGGCCCTGGTTCGGATCCAGGTATGATTGGATGGTTTTGTGGTGAAATAAGCGTCACAGGGTGTTGAAGCGAAGCGGTAGGTGGCATCCGGTTGGTAAACGAGGACATGGCTAACGCATCGTTGGGTTGATCGTAGGCAGCGTGGTATACGATCTGAGAGTCCGAAAGCACATGCACGGCTCGTCGGTGTTGGTATATCATCTCGATATCACTGGAGACCTCTGCAGGCGTAAGTGACGTCACTTCAGGGTAATACAGCGGTCCCGTAAAAGCGGTGCCATTCTTATCACGGCGTTGAGTATGAGGGAAGGTTTTGGCGATCTGTCGTAAGGTAGGAGGGGGAGGCACTTCTTGAGGGTACTGGGGAATGCGACGAACTAGAAGAGATTCATGAGGGACAGGTTATGTCTCATCGACGAGGACTTACTTGGTTGAGGTCGCTCAAGCGCCTTGCGATCACGCTCTAGTTTCCTACGACGACGGTTCGTTTCAGAGATCATGTCTATTTGTAGCTCGTCTCGGGCAACCTGTGACGACATCAGAGACCGATAATAACAAAGTCAAAAACCAGCACGAACCTTCCACCATGACCATGTAGCGTCTTCGTCCAGCTTCCGACGCTTAGTGACATGGGTGATCTCGTACTCCTGCCTCCGAGAAGCCAACTCTAAACGCTTGTCGCGTCTATTAGACAATTCGGTCTGCAAATGGATTAATTCTGGATGTGTGCCTGTCGGGTTGCTATTGTTAACGGGAGCTAAGGATGAAGGGGGAGAACAATACGCACTTTCCATGACCAAGGATTCTTCCCAAGCCAAGGTCTCCATCTTTTCAACATACAGCCGCTCCCGAAGCAAGGAAAACTTGAGTTCGATCCTAGCAAGGACGTCCAACGCTTCAGCTCGATGTGCAGGCTGGAGGTCAGACTCTAATTCTGCTTCCAAGTCGTTGTCGGGTGAACCATCATCCACGTCTATATCTTCCGCGGACCGGTCTGGGTCTGGATCGGCATCAACGTCAATATCTGGTTCTGCGTCGGGTTCCGCTGTGCTCGCGTGGACTTTGCTGAGATCCAACGGAGGTGGGACATGCTTGGTCGCCGTGGTCGCCGTCGGTAGTGTAGACTCCGTGCCTTCCTTAATTCCATTCTGCAAGGGTTTCGCCTCTTGCGTAGTTGATGTCTTGTTGGTTTCCTGAGCCTCTCTGGGAGGTGATCGGGAAGGAGGCGGTGGTGTGGGAGAAGGTGAACGCGAGGAAGCTGGTGTATTTGCACCCGAATGCGACGGTGAAGGTGACTGGGGACTATCTTCCGTGGAGTTGACCGCGACGGTGGACGCAGGAGGATTTGGAGGTGGATCGTCGACAACTGGGCCGGCAGACTCGTTTGTGGGCGTAGTCGCGTCAATGTCCATATCGCCATTTACATGCGGCGTGGCTGAGACTTTGCTTGCATCATGGTTCGGAGGACCGTCTCGATCAACAGACGCTGTTTTGGCCGGCTCTGCCTCGGGTTCTGTGTCCTCGTCCTCGCTCTCGACGTCAGCGGCATCGTCCTGCTGGTCGGACATGGCAGCATCGTCTTCCTCGACGTCTTCCTCGGCGGCGGGAGGCTTCCGTGTGGCATTGGCATCGTCTTCATCGTCTTCAGTTCCGCTAGGTTCGTCACCACGTTCACTGCGCTTCGATTGAGGCAATGGCCTTCGGATTAATCTGCGAATGGGTCTGGGACCGTCCGCCACTTCCTCCTCCCCAGATTCAGCTGCATCGTTTTCTCCTCCACCAGAAGAGACATGGTTCGTATCACGAGGAGGAGACCCGCCATCTCCGTCAGGCTCGCCGTCATCGTCGTCATGTACAGTTGGGTGGTGGTTGGATCGGTGGTGGGCAGATGAGCGAGGTGTGCGAGACCCATCGTCCTCTTCTTCCTCCTCCATAGCCCTCGGTGGCCCAGACGCTTCTTCCTCTTCCTCCTCCTCTTCTGAAGGCTTGGGCACCCACTCCCACATCGCAGGGGGTACGAGTGTCCCTCGTTTCCGCCCACGTCCGCGTGCGGATGCCCCACCCCGTGCTGACCGTCTTGTATGATTGAGCGAGCGTCGTGTGGTCTTCGGTCGCTTTCGTTTCTGCTTTTCAGCCTCCTGCTCTTCTTCTGTGAGTTCTGACAGCTCCGAGTCTGTGCCGAGACCGTTGCTGGCGATTTCAGGTTGCCCAGCGGAGCCGGCAGGGGGTGGGGAGAGGGAGGGCGAAGGCGAGCTCAACGAGCCCAGGGATGTTGCGGAGCCCGGCATCGTGGCAGATAGTGACGCCTAGAGGGCCCCCCCAGATATAAAAGGTTCGGGGCAACAAAGAGATGAGCGCTGGTTCGTGCGCGAGAACAGATTTAGGTTTGCCCTGGCCCACAATTTTTATCTTATCTTATCTCGCCACACGTGTTGGTCTGATGCGAAAATAATACAAGTTGGGATGTAGTGTACACGAAAAGCTTATAATGCGCGTATGCAAGTATATATATATGACATTGAAGGCTGAAAGAGAGGGTATATAATACCTTAAAAGTCCCCAAGATCCACATCCACGTCCGCGAGAATGCTCGATTCGAAATTGTCCTTGGATACAGCCATGGGTGAGACAGATCTTGTGTCGTCTGTTTGCGCGCCCAGTAATGGGGTGCCACCAGCAGCAGGAGTTCCGGGCCTGTGAACCAAGCACGGAGAAAGATGCATGGGCCACCAATGACTGACAATATGAGCACAACAAAGAAAGAACCAACCTTGATGAAGGAGTCGCGGAATTAAGTTTCTTCAAGCCGTTAGCCCCGTTGACCAACATACGCTTTCGCTCTCGACGTCGTTCCGCTTCCCAGAGCTCAGCTTTTCGGATCGCCTCGAGGTTGGACTTTCGGTTGCGTTCATTAAGTTTAGCCACCTCGTCGGCCTCTGCATTATTTTGTCGATGACCCTGTCGTTCGTTCAATTCTTTGATCTTAGCATCGAGCATCGCAACTTCGTTGTAGTCTTGTCGTCGAAGAGCCAACGTTCTCTGAGCGTTGAGCTGAGACTTTTCGAGGGTGAGCGATGATGAAGACATCCTAGTCGGCTGAGTCGCTCGCTTGTTCTCAAGCATGGCATTAAAGTCACTCTGAAAAGAGTTGAATCATCGGTAGAAGACTGAATGACGACCACTCACCTCCGTCATCGGTTGTGACAGTAGTTTCTGTATGTGCGCCGCTCGTCGTTCAGCATCGATCTTTGAAGGCAACTTCTCATTGTCTTTTAAACAAGTGCTTTCCAAATGGCTGAACTCTTTCTGCATAGCCGTACATGGTCAGATGGGGAATGACACGAACAAGACAAAGCTAACCTCTAGAAATGGCGAGTTAGACACCCTATCCATTGGCCAGAATTTTGTTGCCTTCCCGTATTTGAGCTCGAACGACAAGGTAACCACCTGATCGTCAACCTTATACGGTTTGACACCTTCCGTCATGACACCTGCATCAAATCAAGTCAGGATGGGCGAAGAATGGAAGACGACATAGGCGCACTTATCACTTCGCAAGCGCGGTAAACACCGTCACCAATAAGATAACGAACCCAGGCACCTGCATCCATGATATTAACGGGCCAAAGGGGGACATCAGGTGACGGATAGGCCTCTACCTCTGAGCATATCATGGAACCACGTCCGAGTACAATTTCGCGATATCATGTCACGCGTGATGCGGCACTGCTCGAGATCCGTCAAGGAAAGCTTCTCTTCCGGCATGGACGGAGGAATCTTGTTCAGCAGTCTGAGGTGCTTTTCGTCCTGTTGCTCGAGCTTGCTGATTTGACCGTCTTCGTCGTCATCTTCATCGGACGTTTCCATGTCCATTGGGGAAGACGACCGGTCCCGCTTCGGCGAGCCAGACTTATTCTGAAATTCGCGAAGAAGGGCAGATGAGAAGTCAAACAAAGTCGAACTAAGCCAAAGAAGGTAACATACTTTGTTTCTTTCGCCTTTGGCTTTCCGTCGAGCCTTTAGCTCTTCTAGCTTCCGGTTCTTCTCCTTAGTGGCACCGCGAACCGCATGTTGTCCTTTTGACCGACAAAGAAACATATCGATGAGCCAATTAGCTAAGATACTCACAGAACCGATCCACTCACTCTTAGCCGCCTGAGCAACACTGTCATCTCCTTTACTCTGCGCCAACTTGGCCGACACGCTCAGCTTGAAGCGCAAGTTTTCCATCTCCTCAACGCGACTCGCCAGAATCGCTTCACGCTCAAATTCACTCATCGCCATCAACCTAAGCCGTACCCATCAGCCTACACAGGCTGGAGTGGGGAATCGTCATACCGATTCCTATCTTCCTCATCTTTATACTTCTCTTCCAGGGGGTATAAGTTCGTAGCGTCAGCTTCCTCGCTTTCTGGTTCGCCTTCAGATTGGGAGTCCATAGGGCTAGCACGGTGGATTCATCAACTCTAGTTCGAAGAAAAGGTCTGGAAGACGGCGAATTGAAGTGCTACTTACTCGCCTTTACGACGCTTCGTAGGTCTGTGAGAGCCTTTTTTCTTGCGCTTCTTGTCGCCATCGCCAGCTAGCTCGAGGAGTTCGTCACCAATATCATCAAAGTCGGACATGGTGGTCAGAGTCGATCTGTGAGGTTGAGGAAAGCGACCAAGCAGGCGCCACAAAGTCGTGGTCACATGGCTCTTTGCAGAGTAGGGGTACTCCTGACAGCATTCCTCCATATGGACATCTTCGGACTTGGACTTGACTGCGAAACTTGTGCGAAACAGACACTTGCTGCAAGCCGCACTCTGCGAGGCATACACGAAATATGCCCAATATTGGAACTACACCCCCGACGACTTCTCCACAGCCTGGAACTGAAATCTCAGACTCTGGAGACACGCTCCGTCATCGTCCCTGGCGCGAAGTCGAAATTTATCGCTCACCTTCTAAGTTTCAAGTACCTTCATCATCATCAGCAGCATTCACGCTGACCTTAGCAAGTCCGTGAGCCGACGCTGGTCTTGGCTAGCAGCGAAGAGTATGATCAGAAAATCTACGTAACGCGCCCCAAGGCCGACGGGCAAGTTCATCATGCATTCACTCGCCTGTGTTCTAGCTGATATCAAATATTCTAGATACTCTGCCTCTAGCACAATGCGAATATCGGATAGCAGGGCCATCTAAGCTCCCTTGCTCGACTCTGCGTTCAATGCGCGTGTTCTGAATATTTTCTGCTCTATACCGCATCAAGGCTTCGAACTCCCATGAACATACTAAATGCTCTATTTTTTCGCCCTGGACCAAGCGATCATCGCGAAAAAAACGACGTCTCGGGACGGAGTCGTCGCTTTTCGAACTGATGTTGGAGGCCAAACTCAGCAGAAAAACCTAACTTAAAATGGTGGGCCTTTTCTTCTTCTTTGCTTTTCCTCGCAGCCACCATCAGCGGCTTCAATACTTACTCGATTATCCATTTTAGCACTGGCGCACCACCAAGGCATTGTGGTCCCCCTGTTCATCAGTTCTTGCGTGGTCCCTCTGCATTGACCCGTTCGTTGGACGCCACCATCGGAATTGGCGCGGGAATGGCCGCTCGTCCTCGAGTTGCCCGTTTGGACTCGACGCCTAACCTCTACTCGACCCCAAGTACGCGATGTATGACCTAATGTTTTTTGTCCGGAAAACCTCTTTTCCTCCGTCAAACCGGAGGTCTCCTTAATCTCATACCAAGCCCGCCTGCCCTAGATAGATCTGGGATGCGAGCCATCGGTCTTCTGTACCCCCTTATGAACACGTTCCTTCGGACCCTTCCCAAGGACATCTCAGGGTGAGGATATGTTTACTTCTAGCTGTTAACCTTCTCAACTGTTCACCCGTCGCAGTTTCGATGTCTATGACAATCCGAGAAAAAATAATACGGACTTGAAGTTTGACTTACTAATATACTTGAACGGCGGACGGCGAACTTGCTTATCTTCGTTCCAACCTTACATGGAGCGTACCTTTTCTGCCCGCTAGCGCGAAGGCGATATCACAACGCCGATCGGGTAATGATGCATGATGGGGTATGGGCTAACTTGTTTCTGCGGCCTTGAGGCGTCAGAGAGAGTTGTGGAGCCATCGGTCGTGGTCGAGCCTGCTTCCAATCCCCCAAGTTCTTATCGGTGGTTGCTGCAGAAGACGCAACCAAGAATAGCACGGTCTATGCCAATCCCCTGCATTGCATCATACCATTTTACTTTCGTGCTGCATGCCTAGCCACGTTGTTGAAGATCAACCAGGACGACGCCCAACGCAGCCAAATCATCCAGCCACCTGACTCTCGCTGGAATTATCCTTCAACATCAATGATCACTCGAATCCACTGGATGCCATCGTCGTAGCGCACCCCCTGCTTGTCCCTTTTCTTCTTATACTTGCTGGTCCAGTTTAGTAACACCAACGCAAAATTAAGAACTTCGCTCGTGCCTTACTCGCCACCACGCCTTCCGCATGTGGGCACTCTCAAATGGTCCAGTTCGCTGGTCGAAAGCTTAAGTGACACCGTGGAGTGTGCTCTTTTATCTTTGCAGCCCGCATACTTCGGTTGCCCTGGTCTGTGTTCGTATAAAACCCATCTACCTTCCTTGTGGCCACCCGTCTTCCAGCTTGTCTCCGCCGCTCTCTATAAGCACACTCCTTTGCTACAAGGATGGACCGCAACAATGCATTGGGACTATCCTCAGATACGGTCCGTGAAATCTTGTGGATGATCCCTCTTATACCCCGGTATTGATTTCCAACGTGGACAGGATGTCGCGGAAGTCTCCATCGCTGATAGACCCGTATGTCACAGTGCTTATCATCCTTTGCTTCTACATACTAACCTATTGGCCGCGGCGTAGACTCAGCCTGACGTGCACAGGAAATATGATGGGTCCGTCGATCCCTCTGTCAGAGCAACCTCTTCGCTGTTATCTCTCTCCTCGGGCGAATCAACGGAGCTGAAACGTTTGTCCCTCCCTCCTCGACTCTCGCAGTCCCCTCATAAGAACCGGCCCTCGCTTCGGCGTCCTTCGACGTCCCCTATGTCCAGTCCACAACCTCCACCACAAGCACGGTTAGCCCCACCGTCACCTCGCCATTCCCCGTCCAGACGACAGCATCGCTCCTCGCCCCTCTCGGAGGTGGCTTTCTCCAGCACCACCCCAATCAAACTTGATGACCCAGTCGGCGGTTGGAATCCTGGTCCTCGGTACAAACCCTCGAGAATTTCTTCCGTGTACCTGTCGGATGGCTTGAGCGAACGCGGGATGGCTACTCGCCAGCCGTGGAACGTGGGAGAAGGAAGTTCATCTTCAACCACGACCGCGAGGCGTGGCTCTACGATTACGTTTTCGCCGTCGACTGCAAGTTCCTCTTCGCGTAGGCCAACTACACATTCCCGCTATTCGTACACATACGGTCAAAACAGTCGGGCTTCTACTTCCACGCTCTCCACCTCGAGCCTTTCTACAAACCCGGGCCACCGTCCCCGAAATCACTACCGTTCGTCCGTGCTCTCTGATAGCAGATACTCAGTCGCGTCGTCGTCGTCACGCCACGAAGATGAACCACAGCTTAGAGCAGCACTTGATCTTGATCGTTTGGAGGCACGAAAACAGGTTCGGCCAGGTCCTGAAACGGCTGATAAGCGCATATCTCTCCCCGTAGGGAAAGCTGCTGAGGATCGTCAAGCCCACTGGATGGCAGCAAGCTCCTACGGAGAAACACCGCGATTTTCGAGACTCGGACTTCATGCACAGGGAGTCGTCCTGCCAATCAGTGCAAGGGAGTTCAGCCGAAGGCCTAGGAGTGCGCCTAACCAACACAAGTCAGTCAGTTCGCCCGACGTATCCATCTCTCGGGGTAGGAGCGTCAGGCATTCAAGCGTACCCTCCCTTACCCCACCAAGCCCAGCCCCGATACCATCTCCTACTCCCACTCCCACTCCCACTCC
>BEWF01000078.1:0-58281 GCA_002583695.1 Pleurotus salmoneostramineus
GTTCTCCATCCTCCGACGTGCAGCTGGACCTAAAACGCCCCCACCTGTCCCCGCTCTACCCAGCGATATCCCACCCGTACCACCCATGCCTGCTATCTTTAGCAAATCCTCTTCATTTAACAAGCTCCCGTCGTCTCCGACTGTTGCAGTCCAGAAGAAGAAGGACATGTATCCTGTCACCAAAGCCAAGAAAGATACCAAGGCTGCTCCTAAGAAAACGAAAACACCCCTCCCTCCGACGCTGGCATCTGAACTCGCTCTGATGCAGTTCTTGGACGGTGGGAACATGGATGAAGCCATACAGCGGGTCATGGATGCGCAGGCCAAGGCGTCACTCCCTGCTGGTCGGACGGAGTCGAAGGAGACTCGTGCCCATGGTGTCGTTTACCGTGACGAAAACGGTGGGGTATGGATGGACAAGGATGAAGAGATGGAGTACAAGCACCTTCTCGCCACATCCCCCACTATCTCTTCACCGTCTGCATCATCGCCTGGACTGTCTACCCCTGGACATCCCTCCTCTCCATTCCTAATGTGTGCTAACTGGATCAAGTTTGAGTCTACGTCACCCACGAAAGAAAATTCGGTTCCTCTTACTGGCGTCCCGCGGCACCGTCGCGGCGCGTCGTTCTCTCTAACGATGCATGCGGTGAAGCCGGCTGAAGAGGAAGGGATGCATGGTCAATTCGTTCGTCTTCCAGCATTACTCGCTACGGACAATGCACGCCCTAGTCGACGACCCCGTACCCCTGGATCACCATCGAAGTCCAAGCGATATGGCATGATCTACGAGCGGCCTAGGTCACGCGTATCTGGACGTCCTCGTCGTGGAACTGTTACATCTATCTCACCACTAGAGTCTTCCCTCTCCTCCGCCTGCACATCTGAGTCATCAGACGATGACCGTCGCTATGCTACCTCCGCTACCTCTTTATCCACCTCTTCAACGAGTGCGCTCAAAGTGCGCCGCCGCCCTGCCCCTCTTGCTCTCGTTCCCCCATCGTCCTCCTTTGCTGGCAAGGCGAGGAAGGAATTCCTGGATGAGAGCTTTGCACCTGCCCCTCCTCTCCCTGCCATACAACCTGCCTCTGCTGGGTTTGGGTCTTTCATTGATGTTGGACTGGCAATTTCCGTTGTGCCTCCCCCTCGTAGCTCTTCTTTACCCGTACCTGGCGATGACTTTGCTATGGTCGTTGACAAGCCTGCTGGTGGCATGATGAGGTCGGTGAAGAAGAAGGCGTCCAGGATGGCTCTCTGGCGAAAGTAGAGGAAGCGGCCTTGAACACGCGCAAATCTTTCGTTATTCTTCGACACTTTTACGTTCCCCGTTTTCCAATTCGTTATTTGAACCATTTAACAATGTGTTTGTACACTACAATTCCTGATGTATTCCTTCAACTGCTGTATTCTTGGGCTATCGTATGACGTTTGTATCTGTCACCAATGTACTCTGAATGTCCCTTGCTATTCAACCACCACGCATCATGTCTTCTCTCAGAAAACTTGAGTTTGAGGAATTTTGCTGGAATTTGGACCCCTGTCTCCTCTCTCATGCTCCCGCGGTTGATCGCCACAACGCCGTCTCGCCGCTCCGAATTCTCGAACTTTCTGCTTCACGGAAAATCTTCAAGCGATACCATTGATGCCCTCTGCTACTGCTGATGTGTATCTTTTGGATGCAAAGCCCAAAGTTGAAGTTGAACAAGCAAATTCTGGGGTGACGGCGATCTGTTGCCATGCATAAGCAGTGGAGCGATGTCGGTCTCACCCTTGCGCAAGTGGATACATAATGGAAAATTTCATATGGGGTTCGGGTTTACAAAAAGCTACGAATTTCTGCCTTGCTTTTTCCACGTCAGTTCTTCCTTTTCTCGAGCCGGACGGAGTCCACCATGCGCGAGGATAAACGGCCTGCCGTGGAGCCATTTCACCTGGATGGTCATCAAATTCCACCACCACCATCTCAGCAGCAGCAGGATCATCATAACTTCTTCTCTCCTTCCGTTGACGACCTAGACGACGTTCATCCGTCTCCTCCTTATCGAAGGGACCCAAGTTCCTCAAATTTACACTTACATCTGCACCATCATTCGCCGCTTTCACCTTATACGAACGACGCTGAATCCCCGGCTTACGCTTCTCGCTCGTTCGTGAACGTTGAGATGCCCGGTGCTCATGTTAACGAAAAGGATGTCGAGTATTTCAGAGAGGACACCCCTGCTGAAGGGGATGTGATAAACAAGACGAGCAACGACAATGGGAACGGGGGAACTGGTAAACCTTCCGTTCATTATCCTCCGGACTTGCGAGGTCCCGCACCTCTATATCGGCGTGAAGACTCGACGGACATGTTTGGGAATCTGTCGAGACCGGCGAGCATCGCGACTACAGACGACGAGTACGAAGAGGACTATGATTGGAGTGGCGACGAAGACCTTGCTGATGGGCAGGCTAACTACGAGAAGCGCATCGGGAATAAACCCAAAGCTAAAGGATGGGGCTTCAAGAGGTGTGTGGCTCCTTCTCCTTCAGTGCAAGACTGACTGTCGCACAGAATTATCACTTTCCTATTTTCGTCGTTAATCGGGTCCACATTCTTGGCTGGCCTTCTAGTTACTCCAGCACTCTTGGTCCACTTCTATTGGTACCTCCCCGAAAGAACTGAACGACGCCAATATATCAATCAAAACATCCAAGCATGGCTCTTCTGGGCCGCGGCAAATCTCCTCATATCTTGGTATCTCGCTCTTATCGTCGATATCCTCCCAAGCGTCGTCACAGCATTCATCTCGGGTGCATGGGGCCATGTTTCCGAATCTGTCAAGTCGAAAGTGGAGATGTATAATTCGGTGAAGAATACGGTTAAACCGCTCTTATACGCGGCGAGCTGTTGGGCGAGTTGGATCATCATATTTGAAGGCATATACAAGTTGTATAACGGAGAGGAGCCAGAGAACAGTAGGGCTTCGTATACGAGACGGATATCGCAAGTCGTGGCTTTCGGGTTCTTTTTGGTGTTGTTGGTTTGTATACAAAGGATGCTGTCCCATGCTATCGGTATGGTCCACTTTCTGCATAGTTGCATTGCGATAAGGGTATTGACTGACTGTTTCCGTTTCTTTCTTGACAGCATTTTCGTTCCATCGCACCGCGTATCAGGATCGTATCGACGCTGTGAATACTGCGTTGTCGGTTATTGAGACTCTACGCGATTACCGTCCTAAGCCACCAAACTCGGGATCAGGTCCTCGTTCTGGTGGTCGTACACCCGTCCTCAACGCCTTGGGTATGGGATCCCTAGGTTTCGGTGCCCTCGGTTTTGGCAAGAAAGGAAACAAAGGCGGAGGTAATAACGGTGATGGCAATCCTCCTCTGGACGAAAAGGACCATTACAAGAGTTTGGATTCTGCTTTGCGACGACATCAAGGCAATCAAGCAGCGAAAGATAGCGAGCAGTATGATGGGGACACGGAGGAGTGGGGTGAGGGTGATGGAACTATTGTAGGGACGGGCGGGAGGAAGGGGAAATCCAAGCTTGGTCAAGTTCATGCATCTCCTGTTGCTTCGGAATTAGGATCGAGGCCTGGTACACCGTCTGCGTTGAGGAACTCGTACCCCGCGACCGCGACCCCCTCGAGGAGTGGCTCTCAAGCCCAGTTGAATTCATATTTCGCTGAGAAGGAGAACTCCTCGCCACATAGGTATCCTCCGACGCCTCTGGGCATGCCACTGCCCACGCCTGGAAGTGTTGGACTTGGGAATTCGCCGAGGGAGAGTTTGGATTCCAATCCCCATGTTGGCGTAGGTGCTGTTGTGACGGACGCTGTTGGTGTCGTTGGCGGTGCCGTTGAGAAGACGGCGAAGGTCCTCAAGTCGGCTGTTTTGCACGATGCGAGAAACATCACGGGGAAGGACGATAAAGAGGGAGAAGAGTCGTTAGTTTGGGGTGTTGCGAATTCGAAGGAAGCAAAGGTAAGTAACCCTACAGTTTTATACGATAAATGGCTGATTTGACCCTGCTGTGCAGCGCCTCGCCCGTGCTATATATCTCCGGTTCAAAGATCGCAGACGGAATTACCTCCTTCCAGAAGATTTCTATCCGGCTTTCGACACGCCTGCGAGTGCTCAAGCTGCATTCCATGTCTTCGATAAGGACAACAATGGTGATATCTCCCGCGCCGAGATCAAAAGCACCTTGATCAAAGTGTATAAAGAACGTCGCTTCCTCAGTCGTTCCATGCGCGATGTCGGCGAGGCATTAAAAACGCTCGACCAGATATTGTTGCTTTTCGCAATGGTGATCTTGTTCTTCATCAGTTTGAGTGTGTTTGGTGTGGACACGGGGGATTCGTTGACGAGTTTGTATACGCTTGGGATTGCGGCTAGTTTTGTGTTTAAGAATGCGGCCAGCGAGGCGTTTGATGCGATTATGTTTTTGTTTGTGACACAGTGAGTGCTAGTGGGTTTTCTCAAGCGTACGTCGTGCTGATTTGTCTTATAGCCCTTATGATACAGGCGATCGGGTGTTTATTGGGACGGAGAATTTGGTTGTCAAGAAGATGGGTTTGTTTGCGGTGAGTCGATTGCCACAGTTTTTTCTGCTGCCGTTCTCAGTGTAGCGACAGACTGTCTTCACCCGATCCGACGGTACAGAGACGTACTTCTTTAACAGTCAATTGTTTTCCCAGTTTATTACGAATGTTCGACGAAGTGCTGTGCGTTTGGCGAACCTCCTCTCCGATACATCTACTGACGTTATATGAATGAACAGAAAATGTTCGAGAATTTGACCATGCAAGTTGCGTGGAATACACCGCTCGTGAAGCTCGATGCCCTGGAGAAGAGCATGAATGAGTGGCTTCAGACAGAGGAAAATCGATGGTACGAGCCGAGTACGAGTGTTGTTCTCCAGCATATCCAGTTCCAGAGGTATCTGGAGATTACGATTGGTATAGGCCACAACGGGTGGGCATCTTTCTTCGTATCTTTATTGTATCCTTATTGATTTGTTTCTTCATCAGGACATGGCAAGATTGGGGGTTGAGAAACGCTAGGAAGACGGCATTCCATGCGGCCGTACAATATTTCTGCCGGCAACTTGGGATCCAGTGCTGCGCCTCGCCCATCCCGATCGTTTACGCTGACCCCCACACGGGGGTATGGAGACAAGCGCCTACCAGTACGGATGACGCGCCCCGCCATGATGACGATGATGGCGCTAGCAGGCGGGATGATTCCGTCTTTGAAGAAAGAAGAGGGTACGATGAGGGTTTCGGGGAACGACTGCCATCGAGGAGCCGTAGTAGTGCTGGGGAGGAAAAGATGGGGCCCGTTCTTGGGTTCTTGCCACCAGAGTCGACGAGGTCGAGCCATCTCAGGGCGAGGAAGAGTAAAGGCAAGAAGGCAATGATGAGAGGTGATTTTTAAACGGACTCATTTTTATCGCTTTGCTTTCTGGAAGCTGAGCTTCATTCTTTTTTGTTTGCTTTTCTAACTCGTTATATTTTGACGACCATCATAGGTGATATGAAGTGCAATTTCCTGTTTCATTCTGCTAGCATACTCATTCTTTTCGTTACCTATCTGACCCATACCTGTGCACACATACAATACATAGATGACATCCAGGAAGCATCGTCGTGTGTTCCTCACTTGAGGCGTTTGACACCCCTAATGGGCGTTTCCCAAACAAGTTGTCCCATGAACCGCCCCAGCCACTGTGCACCATGTCTAGCACCGGTAACACGCGCTTCGTGTACGAGAACGTTCCTTGGAACCATGAAGCCATAAACGCGAGCTTTGAGGTGAGTTGCGTACTGCGTATTCAACGCGTGTTTCTAGCGCAAAAAGCCAACTACATCTGACATCTACATGATGATGGTTCTAGGAGGTTCGCATACAAGATTACTTGAAAGCATACAAATCCACCGGCCGACCACCAGCACCATGTCCACCTCTTCCAGCCGACGATTCTGCGCGCATCGCGATGGGGTTGCCGCCATTATTCAAACCTCTGATAGTTGATGAAAGTGCAAGCACTTCCCAAGTTCCTGTAGGACCGACGGTCGGGGCAGAGGAACCACCACATCCTCATGTTTGGCAGGAGCAGAGTACGGATCAAGAAAAGTTTCAATCCTTGTCGGCGCAAACGAGTTATGCCAAGTGGTCTTTTGAGGTAAAGTCTATATCGTTGGTTGTTGCTATTACGCTACTTGTTGATTCGCGTTGGGGGTTGGTCTGTTCTACATCTCGGTTCGTCATCCAGGAACTCAGAGTTCAGGCTATTCTGAAAGGATCGGGACGTCTGTATATCCCCCCAGCTGGATCAGTTCAAGCCGCCATAGGTCCTAGCACCAATATGCTCCCGACTTCTGACCCAAGAGAACAAATGATGAATATCTCAGCGCGCCCTGGATATGAGCAGCACAGTCAGGAAGAGCACCGAGTCGCGTATGCTCTCTGGAAGAGGGATATGACGTCCGAGGAGATTTTCCGAATGCAGGCTGGTGCCACAGTCCCTCAGAATATCCAAGCACCACCGATGCCTGCCTTTGCCTCGTCCGGAGTGCTGGGAAGCGGAGCAGGTGGAAGCAATACTAGTGGTCCTTGGTTGGGACAAAGCCGTAGTCTACCTCTCCCTCAAACCACACCAGTGGGTGGAGTTGGTAACGGCTCGTTGTTTGGTCCATCACCCCAACGCCGTTGGTGATTTGTTGTCGTGCACTTGCTTTTTGTGTATTTGTTGCGTTGTGTGTGTATCTTACTCTACTGCTGACATCCAAATGTAAAATGTGTTATTGCTTACTGCATCTGGGAAGGTTTCGCATCCGCGAAGATTCCAATTAGAGGTACGAAAGCGTCATTGCGGGAAGCCACTTGATAATCAACAGATTGGTTGGCCATTGGATGGCCAAATCAAAGATACAGATATATGACTACAACGGATTGTTGGCTAGCCAGCGCTGAACCATAGCTAGCGATTCTTGGGGTTTGTCATGAGGGACCTGGATGGAACAAGAGGTTAGCCCATTATCCAATTATGAGGGTGCATGACGCTACCATATGGCCTGCACCGCGGATCGTGGCGAAGGTGAGCAACCCCGAGCTCTTAGTTTCGCCAGCTTTATGTCCATTCACAGTCCAGTCTGAGAACTGCGCGGTTCTGTACGCATCGCCACCGCTCCACTCGAGTTTCTCCAACCAGAGCTTGTTAGCGACCCAGTTACATTGCCAATCATATGTACCTGCGTATATGAGAATTCTGATATTGCGTTCGAGGAGAGCAGCGACGTAGAACTGAGTTGGAGAGCGCCATTTGTCCATGTTGGAAGCAAACCCAGAACCAACATCGTGTGAGCATGAAGAAAAGTTGCTAGTCGTCTCGACACCTAAGAGTTTACGAGTCGTTTCGAGATTCAGGTAGTCCGTGATGGCAGTGTTTTCGAGGTAGCAAAGATCTCCAATGCAGGGCTACAACATCGTCAGAGGTTACAGAGGGCATTGAATTTGTGGTGATGACAGCATACTTTTGAGATATCGTAGACGTTTCGGCCTATGCAAGGCCTGATTAATGATTACTGAAGATGAAGATTTCGGTCAGGGGAATTACTCACCACTCGCCCACATTGCCATTGAGAGTGATCCATCACAAAAGGAAACGGCGGCCTGACAGTCAAGGAAGTCGAAGCTTTCTATGCAACTTTGTTGCATTCGCTTCTGGCAGCGGGGAAGCTGAGGAGGGGAACGGTCGATGGGACTTACATACGGAATATAAACGGGGTGTACATACTGCTGCTTTCATCCTTACACAATCTTGGATAGACTGGAAAGGAACGTTCAGCGAAGCGATGCTACATTCGACTTCGAAACGTCCTTCATAGAGCCTGAGGTAGTAGTGAACATCGGCGCCATAACTTTCAGAGGCGAAGGGATAACTGACGTCGATACATCTGTGATGCCATTGCCAATGAGTACAGACTTCAGGTTGATTGTAGGCTGCCCAGCTGCTGCTGCAATCGTATTTTGATCGACAATTTCGCTTGCAAACACAGGAAGGTAACGACCCTGAGAGCGAGGTGCTCAATAACGCTCCGTAAAGATAACACGAAAATTGGTTTACTCCGTAAGATTCGCCGGAAAGGTGGAGTGGTCTCCCTTGGAACTGTTTGAAAGTTTCGAAGAAGATGGTGATGAATGCGTGGACATTCTTGGCTGCATCCTCAGTGGTTTCAACGGTCTCGCCGAAATCAGCATAGGAAAAACCTACACCAGCCCTTCAATCGATGGGGAAGTCAGTGAGGGATCAGAAAGCACAGATTAAGCCCAAACTGACGGTTGGTCGAGGAAGAATATGTTAGCAACTTCATTCCACGAGTAAGGGTTAAATATCGTGCCGTTGGAGGACCGATCTTCCATGTCAATGCTGCATGGGCCTGGAAAGTGGGAGAGCTTCAATCCTTATCAATTGCTACGGATACGGAGATCCTTACCTAGCTCCATCAATAATCCCATGGCAGACGAACATCCAGGACCTAGAGACGGGTATTCTCAATCTATTCTTCTCACATATGGGTGGTGTTCTTACCTCCATTGATCCACATAACCACATCGTCTGCAGCACGCCCTCAGAGCTCTGCCCCGTATTCCTCAAAGTAGAAAGCATGCCTACCATTGTCGGGATCTCTTCGACTTTCGAAGAAGTAAAAGAAGAGGTGCTTAGCTCCTTCGTCGACGTCCAGATACCCTGTAAATGTACTTTCCGGAGGCGTGGATTCGGATGCTTATCTTCTCGCAAGGTCCAGCGGAAGTCACTCACTTGACAGTAGGGTCACAGAAGTTCGTCTTCTTTACGCGAACGCGGTGGCCTGGATATCGGGGATGCGACAGAATCGTAAAGTCCGTAGTCGAGGTGACGACATGACTTAGATGGTGAGATTCAGGTGAGCCGCTCGCTCCCACATGAAGTCCATAAGACGTTGTAGCCGGGTGTTGTACGACCAACTCTGGGCTTGGAATCCGCGCTGAGCTCCCGTCGCATCCAAACGCAGAGGCAGCTAATGCAACGGGTAAAACAAGCTTAAGAAATGTGTACCACATCGCTTAGATGTGTGAGTCTGTGACAAACAGTTGATGAGCACTCTCGAAATAACATGGTGGTGAGAGGGAGAGCATAAATCGGGCAGGTTGCTCTCACGATCCCAACACCAAGAATCCACCACCAAATTTTTGCGCTAGTCGATCATCAAAACACCTAGCCGCGTCTTTCTCTTCATCTCCTCGACGTCAGGGCACAAAAATGCTGGTTCTATACGAAACGGCGATGGGCTACTGCCTGTTCAAAGTTACCAACACCTCAAAAATCGAGAGCGACGATTTGTACAAAGAGTTCCAAAGCCCCGAATCGGCCAGTAAATTGTACGATGAGCGTGCAATCGGTTGCGCTTTCTGTCTAAACTGACTTTGATGTAACATAGGCTGAAACTGAAGGCTTTGCATCGATTTACATCAACAGCTACGGCCGTTGAAGATATAACGGCGCTGCAGAAGGGAAAATTGGGCAAGGGATTGAAGCAATTCCTTACGGACGAGGTTGTTGGGAAGGGGAAGGGGAAAGAATCATTAATTGTTGTTGACACACATCTCGGTATGCATATCTGCTTTTTGAAGATCGCACAGCTACTCAATTACGTTTGGCGTGGTAGCTCATTCAATATCCAAAAAGCTTAGCATCGATGTACAAGCACTTACTGAAAATTCCGGTGCCGATCTCTGGAGGGGTATAAGGAGTCAAATTGCGGCTCTGCTTGACGGGCTTGACCCCAAAGACTTGGCTACCATGAGCTTGGGATTGTCGCATTCACTTTCGAGGTATGTCACTGAAATGCATCCTGTGTACTAGTAGCTGAAGTCTCCGTCCAGGTTTAAACTTAAATTTTCACCGGACAAGGTCGATACGATGATTGTTCAAGCTATCGCACTCCTCGACGACCTGGACAAAGAAATCAACATCTACTCCATGCGTGTCAAGGTAGGACGTGCTCTGAGGTCTCTCCTTGTATAAAACTTAAAGTGGTTTTCGACAGGAATGGTATGGGTGGCATTTCCCTGAACTGGCCAAAATCCTCTCCGACAACCTTGCATACGCCAAAGTCGTCCGTCATATGGGCTTCCGTACGAATGCTGCCACCACCGATTTCTCTACAATACTACCGGAAGACCTAGAGGCTGTTCTCAAGGCTGCCGCCGAAATATCTATGGGTACCGAAATCTCCGACTCTGATATAACACATATTTTTGCACTTTGCGACCAAGTCATTTCAATAACGGCGTATCGAACTCAACTCGCCGAATACCTCCGCAATCGTATGAACGCCATAGCACCTAATCTGACCGCACTCGTTGGCGACCTCGTCGGTGCACGGCTAATAAGTCACGCTGGAAGTCTGCTCAGTCTCGCCAAACAACCTGCTAGTACTGTGCAAATCCTCGGTGCTGAGAAGGCGCTATTCCGTGCACTGAAAACGAAGCACGATACACCGAAATACGGTCTGATATACCACGTGAGTCGAAACTTGGCTTTAACTCTCGTCACGAGCCAATGCTGTCTCCCTAGGCATCTCTTGTCGGTCAAGCACCACCCAAACTAAAAGGCAAAGTCAGTAAATACTCTCTACTGGGTCCTGAGCGGTTGGATTGATGTCTCCTTCATAGATGGCCCGTATGGTTGCAACGAAGGCCGCTCTTTCTATCCGTGTTGATGCTCTTACGGATGCTGATGGCAAGTCGGAGCCTTCAGCCCCGTCAATAGGGTTGGAGAACCGCGCTAAGCTCGAGTCGCGGCTGCGTAGCCTGGAGCATGGGAACGACCTTGCCGGTGTTCGTCGGTTCGCTGATGGTGGCAAGAAGCAACCAAGATTCGAAATGAAGGGCGAGACGAAGACGTACAACACCGCTGCGGATGCTGTCGATCTTCTACCCACACAACGAGACCCGATGGAGACCGCTGTGAAGATTGCTCTGGATGTCAAAGAGGAGAAGAAGCGAGCGAAGGAGGAGAGAAGAGCGAAGAGAAAGGCTGAGAAGGCTAAAGCTGAAGAGGACGTGAAAGAGGAGGAAGTATCGGAAGACGGCGATGACTCTGGGATGGATGTTGATGGTGAGGAGAGCAAACAAAGCAAGAAGGAGAAGAAGCGCAAACGGAGAGAAAGCGGGCCAGCTGCTGATGCTGAGCCAGAGACTGAAGTCAAGGTTAGTCCGAACGCGATTCTCTCCCATACCGTCCATTCTGACATGAATCTGCGTAGGTCGAGACGGAGGAGGAACGCAAGGCGAGAAAGAAGGCAAAGAAGGAGGCCAAAGAAAAAGCCAAAGCTGAGGCTGGCGGTGACTCACCGAAGAAAAAGAAAAAGAAGTCGGAGGCTTAGTGTGCTTGGGGCCTTCTCCTTCAATATCTATCCTGGCGGCGCAACCATCTGTATAATGGATCTAATACGGTACCTCTACGATCTCTTGGGGCGAGCCAAGGTGTTTAGGTTATCAGACTTCTATCTTGTTGTCCAACTAAACCGTCCTATCTCAATTCAATTGAGTGTGCATGTACATGCGTATTCGCGTCCTTGGACGCGGCTTGATAGTCCGCCGTTTCGGTGGAAGGCTGTCGGCGGAATAAATCAGTTTTGTGCTTTGTGGTTGCACTTCAGTTTTTTCCATGAGGATCGCGAAGATCGGGGTGCCCTAACGCGTGACCGACGCGCTTCGTGACGTGACCCCTGTGAATTCTTGTGGTACGATGTCGGGGTTCCCTTCGATTGATTTTCACGCGTCTCCCAAACCCCGTCATCCTCACCGACTACCGACATGGCGACAAAGAACCCAATAATCGTGGTCACTGGTGCAAATGGGTGAGTGTCCAAACTTTGGTCTGAAGTTGCAGGACCCTGACGAACCAAGAAAGAGGCGTCGGGTTTGGAATTTGCCAGCGTTTGCTCTTCCAACTGGCCACTAGAATACCGAGCGATGCCAGGCCTGCATTCTCGACAACAGAGAAACACGAACCTCTTGAGGATGTCGAGCCATGCGAAAGCTTGACACTGGTCATGGCCTGCAGGAACACCTCGCGTGGAGAAGTAGCCCGAACGAAACTTTTGGAGTCGTTAGACGCGCGAATAAAGCAGCTCAGACTTTCGCCAGAAGATAAAGGTCATGCTGAGCATTTCCGTCAGAGCCTGCGGATTGAAGTATACTACCTGGACCTGGCCTCGACTACAAGTGTTTTCCGGTTTGGCGCTGCAGTACGACAAAAGCATGTATCGTTCTTCGTTTTATGCTGAAATCCCTCAATGACCTCAATCTTTAGGTATCCTTATATATCTCGTATAATTTGCAATGCTGGTTTGGCCAGTTTCGTTGGCATCGCGTGGATGTACGCCATTAAGCGTGTCTTAACGCAGCCTGTGGATGCCGTCACCTTCCCGGACTACTATACGCAGCGTTCTGGCGAAAAGAGCGCTGACGGTCTAGGGTGGGTTTGGCAGTGTAATGTCTTCGGGCATTATTGTTTGGTATGCACTCATAGTTCCACCATATTCATTGAGTCTCACACTACGTTTCAGTTCCGAGAACTTGAACCATTACTTCGCAAGTCACCCGACCAGGGTCGCGTTTTATGGATGTCATCTTTAGAGGGAGTTCCCCAGTTCTTCGATCTAGAGGATTGGCAACTTCTCAAGTCCGACTACTCGTACCAAGGATCAAAATACCAGATGGACCTAATTGCATCTTGTCTTGATGCACGAGCACTCAAACAACCTGAATCTCGCGTTGCTAGGCATTTCATTGTTCATCCCGCCGTCACTGATACCAACGTTGCCAGTGCGCTGGCTGCTGGTATCCTTGACTTCTTCAAACTCATCGCATTTTACGCGGTAAGGCGTGAATCCCCCACATGTTAGCGTTTTACTGATACATTGGGCCAGGCCCGAATTCTGGGATCTCCCAACCATCCAATCACTCCATTCAAAGCAGCTATCTCTGCTGTACATGTCTCCCTGGTATCCTTGGCGTTGCTACCACTAATGACCAAGCAAGTCAACTCGGATGGCTCCGCCCCGATCAAGTTTGGTTCAGAAACGGATTGGTGGGGTCACGAACGAGTTGGAAAGACACCGGTCCTCGAGTGGGAAGAGCACAAAGAGGACGCAGACGCCCTTGTGCAGAAATGCGATGCATTATACCAGTCTTTACGTGATGCAGAGGGTGAATTGACTTACGAACGGGCATCTGAACATATGTAGGCTGCCTCCTGATATATCGATGCTGATTTTTCGTTGATTTACATTACCTATTGATCCATATATAAAGAGTAGCTCTCCGCGGTGGAGGTTAGAAATGGAAGGGTATCAACGCCGGCACGTCCCTGAACTAGCGTTGAAGACTATCGATGCCCATGACGCTGAGTGTCGCTCCTCATCTCAAAGGGAGATCTGCGTTCCGAGTACCCACTTGCTCACTTCGCAGTGTAATTCCTAAATTTGTCGAGCTCTCGAAGGGCAATTTTTATCTCGAAGACCGTATTGATCTCGAGCCTCGTGTGTGAACTACTTTCCTCTACTCATCCATCTAATTCCCTTGATTGTTCCGACGGGTCACAAGCATGTCTTTCTCGTGGGTCGCTTGTCATTTTTGATGCACCTACGAAGCTGACGATGAGCTGGTCACTCATCCTCTGCAATGCACGTTTATTCAAGTTTAAAGGACGTACAACTTGAATGCCATTGCTCGGCTAAACACACATGGGTGTGAACGGCCTTCGGAGGCTTGGCCAACGTACTCTTCACATGGGGCCGTCAAGATTCAGCGGACTTTTGGCTGCCGTCCCACGTAAGAGCTCTGAATCAGCGGGTCACTTGAGGGTGGAGTGTGCTTCTCACCGTTGCCCTTCCTTCTTTGTGGGAGGGTTATAAGCAAGTAGGTTGTGATGGATTATGACCTCTTTAATCCACCCAAATTCTTCACCAACGCATCATGGACAGTAGTCCATATATCGCGACCTTTGCAGGTTTCTTGGCTGCTGCTTTCTTGGTTAACAAATGGCTGGACTTTACAACACCCAATGTATTTCTATCCGTTTGCCGAATCTCTGTGTCGCTTCTGTTTCGCTGATAAATACCTCTTTAGCTCAGCAATATCCCTGCCATTGGTCCAGCGGGGCGGCTTTCGTCCTTCCTCGGTGCTTATCGATATATTAGGAACGGACATGACATGATCCAGGAGGGAATCCAGAAGTACCAATCCGCAGCTTTCAGGGTCCCGACGGTGGATAGATGGATGGTCGTCCTCAGCAAGAAAAGTCTGATAAACGATATTCGCCGCGCTCGGGACGACGAATTATCTTTCTACGATGCTGTTGGTGAAGTAAGCAGCATCGATCATCTACAACTCTGTACCTTTCTCAATCTAATTCAACCGCTTCTTTTCTTTGTAGAGTATACAAACGCAGTATACTATTGGCAAGGAGGTCACACAAGATCATTACCACGTCGAGGTCGTTAGGTCCCCCCTCACACGGAATCTTGCCGCTCGGTTCTCCGATGTTCGTGACGAGATTGTTGCGGCGTTTAACGACAATATACCGAAGACCGATGGTATGTGTGCTCTTTCACTGGGTATCGACAAGCACTAACTGAGAACCACAGACTGGGTATCTATCCCAGCCCTAGATGCCGCTATGCAAGTTGTCGCGAGGACGAGCAATCGCCTCTTCGTTGGGTTGCCGTTATGTCAGTGAATCATACCTCCTTTTATCTGGACACACGCTGAGTATCAAACCCCTAGGTCGTGATGCAGACTATTGCGACCTCAACATCCAGTTCACTATCCAAGTCGTTGTCGTCGGTCTCCTCCTAAACAGTATCCCTGCCATATTTCGACCGTGAGTTTGTTACACCAACCCCAACTACTTGTGATTGACCCCTCCAAGAATCGTCGGACCGCTGCTCTCCCCCATGTCCAAGGCCTTCCAACGGACTAAGAAACACCTTGAACCACTAATCACCCAACGTATGAAAGACGACGCTGAATTGGGCACCGACCAAGAAGATAGACCGGTATGTCAGCGTAACTCCTCGATACTGGTCGCGATCCAAGTCCTTACCACTTGGCTCAGAACGACCTGATAAGTTGGTTGTTTGATGCCGCCCCCGTGCAGGAAAGGAGTGTTTCTGCGTATATCAAGCGAATCTTAATGGTGAATTTCGCAGCTATCCACACCTCTTCAAATGTAAGAATGAGACATGCTTCTCCAACTTGTTGTTAGCTCACTGATTATATTTTCAGACGTTCACGCAGGCCCTTTTCCAGCTTGCTGGACGACCCGAATACGTCGAGGCTCTTCGTGAGGAAGTTGAGTCCGTCATTGAACAAGAGGGATGGACGAAGGCTGCGATGGGAAAGCTACGCAAGCTGGACAGTTTCGTCCGTGAATGCATTCGATGGGAAGGCTTGGGCGATCGTGAGTTGCAAATACCCTGTTGGGGGAATCAAAGCTCACATTGCTTGTGTTAGTCACCATGGCTCGCATCGTCCGCAAGCCTGAGGGTTTCACCTTCTCCGACGGAACGCACCTTCCTCAAGGTACCTTTGTTGCTTGTGCTGGATGGGATATCCACCACAGTGAAGAGAACTACGCCAAGGCCTTGGAATTCGACGGTTTCCGCTTTTCCAACATGCGAGAAATGGAAGGTGAATCAACTAGTCATCAAGTCGTGAATACGAGTCCAGAATATGTTATCTTCGGTCACGGACGCCATGCATGCCCTGGAAGGTGCGTTACAATTGACGTCCGCATTTGATGTCTAGTTGCCCATTTTGAAAAACAGGTTCTTTGCCGCAAACGAACTGAAAGCTATGTTCGCACATGTTCTCCTCAACTACGACGTCAAGCTCGAGAATGACATTCCGCCTACCAAATGGTTCAACCATAACATAGTGGTTGACAAGGAAGCTAAAGTGATGTTTAGAAAGAGGCGATGATGAAGGGAAGTCAAACATTTGATACCACAATCCCGCACAATATCCTGTCCGTAGCTTAAAGGATTGAACAGATGGAATTTAAACATGGAGCACAAAATAGAACTGTGAGTCTGATACACTCGGCTGCGCAGGTAGCGATGGTCTGCCTATCTTTAGAGCACGACATAGAGTAGAGTATATAGTGACACGAGTATCACGAGCGTTTTGATTCACATTCGTTGATTGTTCCAACTTCCTTGTTCTCAAAAACTGGACACACCCACATTGTGCTGGAGAAGGGTTTATGCTTGACTATTCGGGACGCGACGACGAAAATCATGGATATAGTATTGCAGAGTACAGACACAACTTATGGCTCTACTGATACAAGTGAGATCGGCAATGCACAATAGGGCGATTAACGCCTTTTGCGTGTAACTTTCTTTGGTAGTCGTTTTGAGGGACCCCGCGGCCGTGCCTGTGAAACCTTGCTTTTGGCACCGGCTGCAAAAGCGACGCGTTTGCTTGACTGTGACTGAGGGGTGTCCTTGGTACGCTTGCGCTTAGTGTTAGATATCATTGCTGATCGAAGTTGGGGTTCGTCCTCAGATTCGCCAGCCTCATCTTCATCCTCAGCCTCATCGCCGTCAGATCCTTCCTGATCCTCAAGGTCTTCGTCACCTCCTTCGTCGCTTGCACTAGGCTCACCGGCGTCGGACTCGGCATCAACATCCATGGCTCCGTCTTCAGCTTCAGCTTCATCGTCATCCGAGTCTCCTTCGTCCTCGCCAACATTAAGCCACGGCTGATCCATCACCGCTTCTCTCGCCTCGATCTCGCATGGTGTCATCTTAACCACACCAGTGTCTTTCCGCATCTCCTTGCGAGTACGGAGAGTCGACAGAATGCCGTTGTCTGAGGCATAGAGCTCAGCTGCGCCAGTGGGAAGAGTATGATCCTTTGTTGCGGGAGGGAGGGTGTACCGAGGGAATCGGCCCACATTCCAATCATGGAGGACAATGCGGCTTGCCCCTGTCAAGTCCAAAACCCCATGCTAGACGAATGGACTCAATGAAAAGCCTTCGGAACAGAACATGCATATTTGCCCACCTTCATGACAAGTTGCTTTGATCGCGCGACACCAGAGAGGAATGAAGTTATATTGCCCTTTTGGAAAGCAGGGAGGTTGTAGAATAGCATCAAGTCCTCTTGCGCAGAGCGATCAAGTATTTGCTGGACTATGTGCAGCCGTCAGAAAGGGTTACGGGTGCGGAGATCAAGTGAGTACATGCCTACGGGTAATGGGTCCTTGAGACGGTCGATTCTACCTTTGTTGCGAAGCAGGATATCGCGGGCTCTGCTCCCGGCATCGACCTCCGCCTCACCACGTTTCCACATGAGCCCGGGTGTATCGATGATACGCACGGACGACGTCTCGACTTCGAGAGTAGCTTCGTGGGCTTGCATCGTTGTCGACGGGGATGAGGTCGAACTTGTGGCATCGTACACTGGTAGCGTACTACGTTGGAGCAGAGAATTTATGAGAGCACTTTTCCCCGACTAGATAAGGCCGTCAGGTACAGATGAGGATCATATATACGGTTGCGGCTTACATTCGTCGGGCCAATGACAGCGACGGTGAATGGTTTGTCGCCACGACTCTCTTTGGCGCATTTTTTCAGATAGGAAAATACGGAGTCCCGGCCAATAGCGTCAGACGTCTGTTGGCTCGTAAATTTGCCTTTGGCTTTTGGTGTTAAGGTAGCGTCAGGAATGAATGCCGATGCTGAGCGGAAGATGAAGGTTTCGTGGACTGCTCGCAGGGAAGTTGCCCATGAAGAGACGGCTTCTCTGGGACAGGTGTCTGGTGAACACTGGTAAGATATGTCAAGACGAAGACCAAAGACTTCACGGCGTACCAATTTTGTTCAGAACGAAGACGATTCGCTTCCCTGTTTGACCACGCACCCAGTCCTCAATGAATTGACTACGACATGGGAGAGGATCTCGCGCGTCCAGGACATTCAATATGACATCTGCGCACTCCAGGACGGATTGAAGATCTGGTAATTCTGGGTTAACGAGCATGGGAACGTCTTCCTCGTCGCTCTCCTCTTCGGATGCCTGCGCTTTCTTGGGGCGACTCGAGATAGCATTGGCCGTCGTGAGATGCTTTGCAGCAAGGCTGGCGACGCTCTCCAGGTTTTTGTCTACTTCAGCTGAATCCTCATCTTCCGCTGATGTATCAGCTTTTGAAGCGCGCTTCGCCTCCTTGCGCTTTTCTTTGGCCTCTTCGGCCTGGAGGTACGATTAGTAGGAGCAAGGTAGCTACAGTTGACAGTAACGCACTAATCTCCGTTGTTCCGCAACCTCGCCCAAGAGTTGATCTTTGTACGGAAACGTACTCGGAATTCCTGGATCCTTTTTATGCTCTAGCAGAACAGTTAGGTGACGTTTGTCCAGGTGGTGGTGGTTCAATCGCACTAGATTTCCATTGGGTACTCTTCTTTGCCTCTTTGCGAGCTTTCTTTTTGCTCTCTCGAACTTTGTTCGTGAGCTTCCGCCGCTCGTGAGTCGTGCTACGTTTGCTGGTTTCTAGCGCAAAGTGAGAAAGCCAGTACCGCGATGAGGTATGTATCCTCACTCTTTCGTATGCGAGGCATTTTGAACGAATAAAACACTCAAGGGGAGACGGCGAGCCAGACCGAAACCTCAAAATTTTGGGCGTTTCCCTCGATCGTTTCCCCATTTGGAACAGTGTGGGTTACGACTCACAGCGACTCCTCAAAGATTCTCAATGATGCAGGCAAATGTGGGTGGTATTATTACACCGTGAGATAGGATACGATACATGGAATGTTATATCACGAAAGCGGTTGTAGACGTACCGGGAAAGGCAATGAGAAATCCTAGATCGTGTCAGCGTTCAATCAACATGGCGACACGCACCGCTCGAGATACTCGCTTCACGGCATGCTTCCAAGCGTGAATACGTAACGACGTGCCAACTTCATGCTTTAAGCTTCACGTTCAAAGCTTCTGTGTGAACGATGGGCATTCGGAGACTTCACCAGGTATGCTTGTACTTGCAACGGAGACTTTCTTTGTTCAACGCCAAGAGCGATAGGTAACATTGCACAGAGCCAAGGGGAGGGATTGAAGGTCTTGTACTTGCAAAATTCACAGGTACTTGAATGGAAATCGGGAACGACAACGATTACAAACAGATGGGGGGAAGGATGTGACAACTTGAAAAACTTGTTTTTGTGGATGGGATTTGTGGCTATATCGAACACGGTCCAATCCGGAGATCTTCATGGACTTGACAAGACAGAGAAACAAACCGAACGGCAAGCTTGACCACTGAGAACCCTAACGAATAGCAGGCAGACAGCCTTGCACTTGACGGAAGCTGAAGAACCTGGTAACTAAATGAAACCGACGGAACACGGGCCTGAGGAACAAGGAATTCAGTAACGCCCACCGTCGCCGTCGTAGTTGCTAGACCGATGGGCGGGGCTCCTGGCGGGACTCCTCGAGTAACTGCGCCTTCTCCTGTAATCGGGGGAGTGACGGCCACTGCGTGGGGGAGGAGAGCCTCGACGATCGCGCCAATCCCTGCTGTCACGACCATACGGGTCGCGGTCCTTGTCACGATCTCGACGGTCTCTGTCCCTATGAGAATCCCTAGAGTCCCTAGAGTCACGACCACCATAGTACGAATCCCGTCCAGATCGACGGTGCCCCATGTATTGACCTGGAGTAGGGGCATGAGGCCGGTCTGTGACGGAGTAGTCGACACGGATACGACGGCCGTTGAGTTCCTTGAGGTTAAGAATGAGTACATGATAGACTCCATTAGACCTGACCACGTACGACACCATTCAATTCCTGGATGCAACGGCTTGCTTCTTCCGTGGTGGACATTTTGATGAAACCAAAGCCCCTGGAGCGGTCAGACTGGATGGGATGAGTCATCACGGGTTGAGATTGGGGGAAAGATATCGACGCACGCGTTGGTCGTAAACGATGGTCACTTTGTCGACACGTCCAAAGCGACTGAACTCTTCATCCAAGTCGCGTTCCTGGGTGCGGATGCTCAAACCAAATACTCCAAGTACGCTGGAGGGGTTGGGTGCCTGTCACATCCATTAGCACTACAAAAGAAAAAGAAAGAAACGCGGTACGGACCACTGGTGCATGGCTAGCGCGTTTAGCAGGAGGAGCCGGTGATCGGCGTCGCGGGGGACTGCGGTAGCCTCCGTTGCTTCGCGCAGGGCTGCGAGACCTCGAGCGACCACGAGTTGAAGTTCCGTTGGATTCTTTTGCTGGTTCCGCTGCACCAGCAGGTTGGGGGGCGTTGTAGGTATCGGCATATGGGTCAACAGGAGGGGTAGGGTCGCCGTACTGCAATATTTGGGTTAGTTTTTTCACGCCTGAAAAATGCTGGCGCCATGTCTTACCATGGTTGTGTGGATGGTGGTGGTTCAAATCAAGGAGATGTTTGGACATGTTTGCGCTGAAACCACTTTTGTAAGCGCCGCGATTTGGGCGCTGAATTGGTCTTGAAACTTTACAGCGGAGACTGAACCTTATATTGGACAACTGTACAGAACATGCCAGCCCCCGTTCGCTGTATCAACAGGTCCAAACACATTTATCGGCAAGACCAAGACAATGGTGAGCTCGTCATCGGGGACAGCGTCCAAGCCTTCATTGATGTTGATATGGACTCTTTCGCTAGGGCATCGACATCGCTCACCACCACGTCAAGAAGGGTGCCCGCACCGCCCCCAAGAGTGAGGATCCCTACCTCCTCCTGCTCGTCAAGGTATGCATTGGCCCTGTTTGCTTTTTTACATTTTAGTTTATGACTTTATCTCCAGCTCTACCGCTTCCTCGCTAGACGAACGGATGCTCCTTTCAACAAGGTGTGTATTGGCATGAAGACGAGGGTTCCCAAGGCTTAAACCACTTGTGTTTGATTAGACCATCCTCCACCGACTTTTCCTCTCCAAAATCAACCGACCTCCCATGTCTCTGTCTCGCATCGTTTCGGAGACTTCCAACGCAACCGACCGTGAATCAAAGATTATCGTCACGGTTGGCACTGTCACCGATGATATCCGTCTCTTGGAAGTCCCGAAGCTCACCGTAGCGGCTCTCCGATTCACCCAATCCGCCAAGGAGCGTATCCTCAACGCTGGTGGAGAGGTTATCACCCTTGACCAACTGGCTACCCGCGCACCAACGGGCTCGAACACCATCTTGCTCCGTGGCCGGAGAACTACCCGTGAAGCCGTTAAGCACTTCGGCATGGGTACGTTCCTTTGCCATATATCTCTTACAGTGATTGAAGTTCTATATTACCCGTGCAGGTCCTCACAAGGCTGTTCGTCCATACACCATCTCCAAGGGACGCAAGTTCGAACAAGGGCGTGGTCGCCGAAAGTCCCGTGGTTTCAAGGTCTAAACTCGAAAATCGTCCCATTGTCAAACGCTGTTGGACGGAGGCGGTTGCAATTCGACTTGTTCTGTATGCGATATGGGTCAACTACCATCATGCTATTACGTATATCTCATTATGCTGTCAAACCCAATGCATTTACCGTTCCATGCATTTGATTGAATATTGGGGTCGTTTGAGGGTTTGAGGCAATCCATATGTCGATTAAAACTATAAGTGGAATGTAGATAGAATGGGTATGATCTAACTAGCCTGAGCCATGATGCCGTAGCTAACTTAATTTTTGAGTGGGAGGATCTCGTCCAGGGGTGGTGGAGCGTATGTGTTCACCATTGCTGGTGTGGTCGTGCCGTCCTTGCTTGCAGGGGGAGCCTTGGGCTTGGGTGGATGGAATCCTCTGAGAAAATGCGTGCCCCCAGCATAGAAGAACACCATCGCGCCGGCGACGATGATATGGCCGTACCAACCCAAGTTTCTCCAGGCGACGATGGAATCTGTGACATTGAGCAACATGAACGGTGTGGCCGCATAGTTGATGATCAGCATGGATAGGATAATGCCTCCGATGTCGTAGAGACGCTTCGCCAGGGTGGGGGGCTTGCCTTCCGCGGAGAGGAAAATCGGCCTGATGTTGGCTCGAGCGAGGCGAGCAGCGGTGGTGACGAAGCCAGCATAAACAAACGCCAAGTAGTAGCCACCGTTGACGCCGTGCTGAGGAAACGCGTTAGAAATGTAGGTGGGGGAAGATCAAGGAGAAAGAGGCCTCCGCACCCAGACAGCGCTCGTCAAGAAGGTAAGCATGCTACTCCGGAACCCGGCCTTCTTGCCTTTGGGGGTAACGCGTTTATACATGCATTCGCGTAGCCAGACGTTGGTCTTCATGTTCCATGAGTCCAAGAGAACCTTGATACTGGGAGCGAATTCGATGTTGAGAACTTGTACATTGGCTGCACCTTCCCAGAGCGAGTCTCCAGACGGCCCGAACCCAGTGAAACCAAGTCCAGTGAGAATACTCGCACCCTATAGCCCAAAGCACGTTTTAGTTCGCGTATGTACGTGAAGCAAGACGGAACGAACCTCGGTCATAATCCAAAGAGCGTAGTACTTGGTCCTCTCGAAGATGCCACACAAAGAGTAGAAGGCGATCCTGGAACAGGTTAAGGTGACTAATAACATGGCCACCATGGCAATGGCTTACCGGTACCAAAGGCTCTTCTCCGCAAACCAAGGTTGAAGCGCGACGCCGAAGTTATAAGTACCCCCATATAGGACGAAGAGGCCAAGGAAGGTGAGGCCGGTGACGAGTTTCCTATAAGCGACGCGTTTCCGTCCGGTCGGTATAGCCATTCCTGGCTTGGTCTTGCCTTGCGCATCCTTGAAAAGGGTCTCATTGACTAAAGCCATGTAATCAGAGAATACCAAATATGGGCCGACGAGGAAACCGGGGAAGTAGAAGCTAAGTCCAGAGAGGTTAGATATATCTCGGGGGATAGGACCCAGTCGCGTACGAGTATCCAAGGAATTCCAGAAGGCTAGGGAAGGTAGAGATTCGGTTGGCTAATTGCCATTTATCCAAATCCTAACGAGAACAGTGAGATACGAGAAGTGTATTAAGACAGGTGGTCCTCACCTCTGCTGGCCGACGACCATCCCAGACATTCCAAGCAAAAGTAGTCAACTTCATAGTGAGAACCATCTGCGCGCCACTAATCTCAACGGTTTCGTAGCTCTGTCCCAGGAGTGCACGGATGATGTGACTGTGGCAAGTCGTAAGTCCTAAAAGGTCTGCGCGGTAAATGCAGAGACTTACTTGACCAAAAGATGGCCCATGACAAGCCTGCGCAAGTTTTAGTAAAACCATTCCGCGTGAAACACTCAGACAACGTACGTGAAGACAAGCCAAGGCATATTAGGCCCTCGGACGTGTTTTGCGATGAAGTAGGTTGCCAAAATGTCGGCAAGTAGCTGGAAGAACCCCGCATACAGGTTGAGAACCGGGAGTAGGTAAAAGAGTGTCACAGCTATGTTGAAAGCATGTTTTGCTGGTTTAGAACCAATCCGGATGAAAACGCTGCCAAGTGGGTACGCGACGAGCAAACAGACAATAAGCTACGCTGTAGTGTGAGTAACTCAGATGAATGGAAGTCTGCGTAAAAGCTCACTTTAACCTGGTCAACTGATGCACCCACCAGTGAGGCCAAGGGGACGAAGAGGGCATCCATGGTGGACGGAAGAAAGGACTCAATTCTCAGGAACGCAGAAAGGGTGATCGCGTTCTCGGAAAGCACGTGAGGTAGCGAGTATGTGGCCCTTCAGAAAGAACCAAGCACAGGCTTCCTGGCGCAATGGTAGCGCGTTTGGCTTCGATTGCTGACGGCACCAAAAGGTTGCAGGTTCGAGTCCTGCGGTGGTCATTTTTGTCCTTCCTTCTGAACCCAAGATGAGCATGGAATCAATACATGCCGCATAATCGACTAGATCGTTGTTTTATATACGTCGAATCATTTAAATATATCAAACACCTTTACTCCTCTCCTAGTTCATTACTCCATTGCTTCCTGGTTTTAGACGCGTGCGTTTTGACCGCATTGGCAGCAGCGAGTGCGTAGGTCCCGTCGTCGTCGTCTAAAATCCACGGTTAGTCGGTTCGATTGGAAGTATATAAACAGGGTCCACGGACAGTACTTCATGGACGCTTGAATCTCGAGAGGATTGTCAAGATCAGGCTCTAGCAATAGTCCATAAACAAGATTGAATAGATCTTTCACTGAAATATCCGAAGACCAGAGTCTTCCCAGCTCAGCGATGCAGACCTATCAGAGGGTATGGGTCAATATGAGGGCAGTCGACCCGATGACCTACGCACCTTGCCCTGTTTCGATACCTGTACCAATGTTTTGTCACCATAATTCTCAACTTTCAATAACAACCCAGACAACGTACATTAGGGTGCAGGATGAACGTGACGAAACGAATTTCCGGAGGATCCCTGGGATAACCGACGGGAAAATCGCAAGTTAAAAGGAAACATCCACCTTTGTAGGGACAAGCTTCGATGTCGTTGGGAGCCTAGATGATGGGTAGAAGGACTGAGTTCGCTTCACTTGAAAGTTCAATAATACCTCAAGGATAATTTTGAAGAATGAGATGTCTTTCTCATTTACATACAAGTCCATATGCGGATGAGGGTTGACGACGAGATCCTTCAGCTGAACGCAACTTCAGCTAGTGGCGTTTGACAGGAGGACGTTACTCACCTCCCTCATGATACGCTTCATCCGGTCGTCTGAAGCGCGCCCAGTCGTCAGACGAGTACTAGATGCAGCAGCAGCAGGCTGGACTCCTTGTTGAAGCTTTGCATGCTCGGCTCTCTTGGGAAACTTGTCCACAGTCACGACATCAGTTGGGTACATGGTCTGATTACCATACCACCTCAGCTGAGCCGCAGATGTCAGGGCTGGCTGGCGCGTTTTGGAAGGTCGCTCCCCGGAAAAGAGCATAGTCTCAAGGTCCTGATATGGAGTAGTCAGGAGATGGACTAGCTAAAAGGAAGGTGAACGACAAACAAAGATGCTCAAGGCGTCACTCAAGGAGGTCTTAGGGCACAAACGATAGCCACCTATATGTAGTCGTTAGTTATCTAGTGATAATGGCTTTAGGTATGGGAGGACTGACCCGTTGCGACCGAAATGCCATGGAGGTTGGAATCGCTCGAGCCACCAACTTGCACTGAATCAACCACAATATGATCCCTCTGGAGCGCGTAACACACGTCATAGGCGGCGAGAGTTGAGCTAGTGTCTTGACCATCGGTGACAATAATCACTCTTTTGCGAAGATTGGGGAGATCGGGTCGATGCTCTATCAAGAGTTGACGAGCAGTATCTAGAGCGTCATAAATGGCAGTATTCCCCGTCGCGGAAACCTTATCAAGGGCTTGACGGAAGTTCTCGAAAACTGGGGTAAGTTCTTGTTCGACAGAAACATCGTCAGAAACTAAGTATATTAAAGGTGTTAATCAGGTGATTTGGAACATGTGTTGAGTCCTTACAGGTGACCAAGCCCAACACCAAAGCCACAGATGTATCGAAGGCCGCCTTAAAAGAGTTAGCCTGGACGCCAGCAACTGTAGAAAGACTGTTGACTTACCGCTCGATTGAGAAACACATTGAAGAGTTCCTTGAGTAGTTCGAGTCTACTGAGATTTCTGCTAGATTCTACTGCCTTTCTCGCCCATGGCATCGACCAATGGTACGACTCAACGTCGAACACAATGGTCCGACCGGTGCGAGGAGTATATTGGCTGAGAGTATGTTCGTAATCACACATTTTCCCCCTCCGTACGCCGTCACCGGAGTCTTTAAGGTCATTCCTAGAATAAATTAGAGTGATGAATGTTTTGCTATGGAGCTTCATTGAGACTCACCATAAACGCAGACCGGATATGGGAGCCCGAGTCCGAGCATGATATTCACTGAGGACAGTGAGAATAGAGGCATTGGGCAACAAAAGCATTGTTGATGTTGAGCCGATGTCATTGTCAACCACCTGCACCTCGTAGCACCAGCGACTATGAGGGGTTAGATGGGACAATTCCACATCACCGCCTTCCGCCAGGGCGGTCATTCCTATTGTGTCGTTACTAAACATACTCAAGTGAGACCTGGAGCCGACATGGCGAAGAGAGAAATGCTGATATTTGGCAGCGGTTACTCGATGCGCAAGGGCGAATAAGGTACGAATTGGCGTTGAAATCGGGAGATCAAAAGACCTCTGGAGCAGTTTGTGGCGAATCGTTACAGCGACAGTTTCTTGCAGTCGTCCTTTTCCTTTCCTGGTGCGTGAGGGCGAGGATATAGGTATTAACTCAGTCCCGCTCATCTGCGTAGATGGAGTCAGCATCTGATGCTCTTTTCGGTTGATGCACGATCATACCCAGTCAGCAACAGCACTTCTAACTTCATCGACAGTAACGAATCTTGTTGCATGAGGCGATATGGGCCAATGCGGTTGGCCTTTGAGCCACTCGTTTGTGTCTTCATTGACAAAGATAGAATCAGAGGGGGCATTTAGAGGGTGAATTGGATATTCAAGTAGATCGCCAGTCCTTTGGCGGAGATCCAGTTTCAGGGATTGGCAAGAATAGCGAACAGGAATCTAGAATTGCTCACCTAGGATCCAGTAATTCTAGGGGAACATCATAGGGCGCGTTCCCGCTGAGACCTGTCCGCAAAGTGGGCGTTGACGCCATACGTTGTTCCAAGTACTCAGCCAGCTCATGTAGTCGAGTTTGAGCGGCTGAAATGAAGCACGACAACTGGCCCAAACAATCATCAACGCGCGCCAGAGCAAAAAGGACACAGGAAAACCGCCTGACCTGAATCAATTCATCGCGGTCGAGCGCGACGGTGTTATTTGCAGAAAATTTGATTGTCATTGCTTGACGCTGGGCGATATCCCTTAATTGAGAGATGAGTTCAATGGAATCATGCCACTCTTCACTATAGAAGCTGCCAGCATCGATATCGTCGTTAGGATCTAGGTCTTGATATCCCGACCAGATGCGGAGATGGGCGGGTTCAATGGCGTCGAGGTATTCTTGGGCTAAGTTCCGTATAGTTTGTCTTAAAAAAGGATTGTGAGGGTATAATTGGATATCAAGCTTGCCTTTTCCCCAGATTTGAGAACCATCGAGTCCGGAAACAGTCTTCGTAACAAGCAGTTCTGCTTCTTCGTAGAAATTAAATTTCTCGGAAGACTTGGAACCATTGACTCCTGAAGCAGAATTCATTGATTCGCTCAGGTCTAGACAGAGCACAATCGCCTGGAAGGTGTCAGAGTTAGTTATGAAAAGAGGAGAAAGGAGTGCGCCCTCACTTCATCTGGTGCACGGTGCATCACCGATGACACACCCTCGTAGCTATCAATTTCCCAAGTGCTTTCCGCGATTCTTGATGCTACAACGCTCTGCAGGGCGTGCGCAACGTCATTGATGTCAACCTCGACATCACCTCCATGACTAATATGTGGATGAGTCGATGACAGAGGGAGGGGAATGAAGGCGAAATCCTACACAGGCCTGAAGAAGTTTACATCTCTTGTCGACCCACAGCCTCTCCCAGTAAACACTGCAAGAAGGCCCTGGGATAGAGAAGCCATCAACACATAGTATGTAACAAGGGCTGAGGGTACTTACATCTTTGTCCAGCACTATCTGAGGGGCTACAATGATGGGCGATTTCAACTCAAGCGGACCTCTGGTCACGAGAGTTGTGTTATTGGCGTGGCGTATCGCAGCCGGAAAGTCTCGTGCAATACTTTCCAGGGATACGAGGCAATTCGTTGAGGGTAACCTCAGACGATCTACGTCAAGCGATGTAAATGATATTATGCCTGGGGCCTGCGCAAGAATTTCGAGGAGGCGGACGGGTGGGAGTTCGAAAGACCCATCATTATTCACGGATGGTCGGTACAAGGCTCCACCAGGTCGCCGGAGGTGGTACACAGACCTCTCAACCACCATACCACTGACCACAACAGGATCTAGAAGGGGGTTTCGCGAGGAGGAACACGCGAGCGCGAGAGTTTCAACGGCGCTGACGGTATCAGACGTAATTGGGGTAACTTGACCATCAATGGTGGAAAGGATATGTCCAAAAAGGATTCGAGCCTGTACATTAATTGTTGAGCACCCGTGACTTTGTGAATTAAAGCAGGTCTCACTGTTTCAAATGTACGAGACCGATATTCGACTATGGCCGATGGGCCGGTGGCAGAGAAGTCCAACAGCGCGTGGTAGACAGCTTCAGCCAATGCAGCCTTAGCTTCTGGAGAAGGTGAGCTGTTCATAAACAAGATGGCCACTTCAATTTCCTTGAGAAAAGTGGGGAATAGATAGGATACTCGTGAACACACTCACATGCGCGGGCGGCGGGTGGAAAACGCGTCACGGTGTAAACCATGGAAAGAATAGCATGTTCGGCATCTTTCCCTTTTGTTGATGCAGAATGGGCGACAAGGTACAGCGACGACAGAAAAGCTGCTAATCCGCGATCACTTTGGTGGGTACTCGGTTGCCAAGCCATGTCAGCAAGGTACATCCCTTGCTTCGTTGATAGGGGCGATTGAGCTATCGCTGAGGAGTCGGATGCAAGCGAGCGTCTCACAACATACAGTGTCATACGTCGCGACGCAAGGGGAAAGAGGTTTTCGAGAGTCGTACAGTCACAAGCAAGAATGGGACCGAATGATGTGTGTATATCGACAAGAACATGGGCCTTTGTGTGATCGAGAGGGGTAATAATGGGGACCTCAAAGTCGGTGAAAAGATCGAATCGTTTGTAGTTGTGATCGGGATGCGATATTGAAGAGCATACACTTATCAAAGTTGACTGGAAGAATCGAGTGGTCCTATACATGATGAATTTGAGCGGTGGTAACACGAATGGTGAAGGAAATTACTCAGTTGACGGATCTCTGGAATGTATTCTGACCGAGAGATGAGGTCTCTTGAAGTTGTTCTCGACAAGGAATTGTTCAACTTGGTGGACGATCTCCTCTGAGCGCAGGACCACGGCTTCTCCTGGCAGAGTGGGCGCGGAGGTCACAACAGGAATCCTATCGACTTTGTCACCATCCCACACAATCACCAAGCACCTGTTATGTGGAGCATCCTCGACATCCATCAGTCTTGCTTCACGATGGGCCGTTTCGATAGGGCATCCAGACGGACACGAAAGTCGCACCGAAGATCTGCGTGGCCCAATGCAATGGGCATGGTGTAGATGACCACAAGCCACATTCTACGATTCTTAAGTCGAGTGTAGCATTGCAATGGGAGTCAACGTACTTGAACCAAAGGGCAGAAAATTTGATCATTTAGACTAGTCCCTGTTTCATTGGCGTTTGCTATGCATTTCGGACAAGGGAAACCTAGAGGGGAGCTTGGTATCTAGACCTATGGCAAGAGGGAAAAGGAAAAATGTACACACCTAAAGCTTCGCTGCAAATGTCGCAATGAGGCGGTAATGTCCCATGGGTATGCTCTATTTGCTACATCAGCATCTATGAAGTATCGAGGGAAACGTAGACGAACCATGTAGCTTAGTATGCGCGTAAGGACACCCTTCGATGGGACATTGCGTGCCGTCCACCGAAAATCTGCAGTGCAGAGTAGAAAACAAGCCATCACGTTCAATCTCAAAAGCAATGGCACAGCTACAAGAAGTTTGAGGTGAATTCTTACAACCCTCCCGGCTGCATCTTCGACTGGTTGATTCGAGCCCCCAGTTAAAAAGGCGCGCAGCCTCAAGGCGGAGGGAACCCTAGTAGAAACGAAGAAATGATTGAAGCGACACAAAAAGGTAAGACAATGAAACCTACGAGTGTAGTGTTACTATTTATGAATTTGCCACCGAAAGCAGGGAGGCCATTCATCGCTGGGGTTGTATTTTTAGGGTTGCCCTTTGCATGTTGGCGAGCAAGCTCAGCAGAAACGAGGTGGACTTGATAGTGACCCGGACAGAAATCATCTTTCATTTCCACATCGCATTTGTCCGCATCAAAATCCAGGGAGGAATTCTGTGGCGGACTGCACTCAAGTTGCGTGACGCTAAGAATTTATGGTCAACGATAGGGCGAAGTTCATAGACGCTGGCGGGCACTCACGCGCAGGTTGCTACCTTGACTAGCCCGTATATGACTTCAGAGTCTTCAACGACGACGTCCAACGAGCTGATAAAGTTTGTGTGTTGAAGGACTGAAATGCGTCATTTGGTATAATTTTGGATACAACTTACTTACTCTTCGAGACGAAGTTCAAAGCCGTCTATTTGGAGGGCGATGTCTTCAGCATCATGGCCAATGTCCTTCAACAGCTCTTTCCTGAGGTCATCAACAGTTGAATCCTTCTCCATAGGCACCTAGAGCACGATGAGTTCATGCCCAACATGGGGAAAGCCAACAACCTACAACTAATTTACGCTGTCGTTTTGCGCCCCTAACAGCCCCTTCATCATCTGGGTCAAGGTCTAACACCACTTTCAGGCGCCTTTTCGTCGACGTCGACATCTTCTAAGCGTTGTTGTGGGACAATGTTGTTCAAAGCAAGCAAAGGGGCGGAAAGGTAGGGAGTCACAAAGTCACAATGAGGCGCGACTGTTTATTCAAATTTGATTCAATTACGGTGATCGTTCCTTTATATACGGGCGCTTAGACTTACCCTTTTCAGGATGAGCAAAACTTGCTTGAAATCCTCCAACATAGCGAACTTGAACTTGATGCCCTTGCTATGAACGGTTCGCTTCTCAGTAAGGTTCTTCAGACCCGGGACTTTTATCCTCTTTAATGGCACCTAGGCAGGTCCGTTCAGCACCGGTCACCCTACGGCAATCCAAACCTCTCTTCTCGATCGCGCAAGTTTCGCCAAGTTCGATCCCTCGGGGCGGTATCTAGCTGCAGGAAAACTTGATGGTACCGCATCTATATGGGACTTGGAGACTAGGTCGACTGTGAGGATGCTGGATGGACACGTCAAAGCTGTTACCACTGTTGAGTGCGTCCCTTCTTTCCCGCATTCTACACCAGAACCTCAGCACATACGAGATAGCTGGTCTAGATATTCAAGATACCTTCTGACCTCGTCAAAGGACTGGAATGTAATCATATGGGACCTGGAATCACCGTTCGACCCCCCTCAACGACACAATACTATTCGCTTCGACGCGCCTGTGCTCTCAGCCTCTTTTCATCCCAGAAACAGGTAGGTACCAGGGGTTCGCGTTCACAATACTCCAGTGCTAAGTGACATTTGCAACAGCAATATCATTCTTGCACTTTTGAGTACTGGCGAAGCTTATATAGCCGATCTGCGAAGGGAGCACCGGTCTCGAATTGAACTCTGTGAAACGGTGGACGAGAGCAATGAAGATGCTCAAAGTGGGAGATCCCAGTGCGTATCCTTCTACCGTGAACCAGTGAGGAAGTTCTCACCTCTCTTAATAGCTCGGCCATGACTGTTGCGCGATTTGATCCAACTGGAAAGCACATATTTATTGGAACTGCTGCTGGCTGTGTCCTTGTTTTCAATTCGCGTACAAAGTCTGTCAGTATTTCCCTTGCTGATGCTCTACCATGGAGTATAACACTCTAGACAGATGATTGCCCGACACAAGATTGCTGGGGCAGGAGCAATGAAGAGTTTTGATTTTCCGAGAACAGGACGGTACGACTTGGGGGGATCTATCCTTGACTCGCGTTAACATTCTTTCTTAGCCGTCTTGTAACCAATTCCTCCGACCGAATTCTTCGCCACTTCAATTTACCCAGCTATCCGGCAACACTCGCCGTTGACGACGACATCGACCAAGAGCTCAAAACTGTATATCAGTTTTCTGACCCTATCGGCAAGACTGCTTGGCATGGTATGTCGTATAGCCCAGATGGCCAATGGCTCGCTGGTGGAGCTGCGGACCCCGCTACTCACAAGATTTACATATGGGATATATCTAACGACGGTCGATTCGTCTGCACTTTGGACGGTGGCAGGGAGCCACTCATTCACTTACATGTGAGTAAGTAATCCCTCGGTAGTGAGAGTTCTTACTGACTCATATTATATCAGTGGCATCCTCTGAAAGCTGTCATCGCGTCCACGACGAACCACGGAAACATACTTATCTGGCACTGTCCGGTTCCGGAGCGCTGGGGTGCGTTTGCTGGTGGATTCGAGGAAGTGGATGAAAATGTAGAGTACCATGAACGAGAGGACGAGTTCGATATCGTAGGTGGTCATTGACACTCTGATGGCAATTTGCTCATTCTCTTTCTGCAGGAGGACGAAGCAGAAACGGCCCTTCGAAAAATGAAGCAAGAGGAACAGGAAGTCGACATAAACGGCGTTGACAACGAGGTGCCGAAACCAGAGCCTTTGAGTCTCCCCAAAGATGATGAAGACGCTGCCTGGGCTGATGAAGAACCAGACGAGGATGTCCCAGGTTGGAAGATCAAAATTGTAATGGTAGATGAAATGGACTATATGTAGTATATATTCTAGATTTTCGCTGTTTGTGCTCATGCAAACCAGAGGGAAGTTTTCAGGCTCACGAAATGAGGGCGACGCGTCCTCGAAGCTTGAGCTGGCCAAGCCTGGCCCGCGTTACCCTGCTCACGTGTTTGTGACTGTTCGCGAGCGTCGGGACAGTGCGTCAATCGCGATCGTCTGATTCGGATGACGTCCGCCCTCCGACAACACCTTTCAAATTCCAACCGTCATGACTGCATCCCACGAACAGAGCCCAAGTATTGACTCTCTGCTGAATGGTCTTCGCATTCCCAGTCATTATAACAAATTCTCCAGCTTGGACGTCGCTACGGACAGTCTCATCCTTGCTCAATTGACAGAGTGGAAACGCAATGTTTCGTCTCGTCTCACAGAACTTCGCGCGATCATAGAAATTCCAGCTCTTACACAGGAACAACAGGTTGACGTGGTTTCTGTAGTTGCCCAGTTCGACGGCGATCAGCCTTGGGCGACTGGTGTCAAACAACTGGTGTCTCGTCAGTTTCGCTGCTCTTGTCTCTGTCATAAGGTTCACCATTGATGAATAACGTGCAGTCATTTTGGACGATTTCCAGACTCCACCTATCAGCATGATACGCCATATTCTAACGAAAAATGTCAAACCAGTCTTCCAAGGGCATCTCCATCCATCGTTGAATCCTTCGACAGGCCGAACGCTTCCACGACTAGCAGGTGGACCATCAGCTTCTCATGATATGTTCGAATCGCAGACGTGGAAAGATTCTCCTGGAATTCCAAACCTTCTATCATGGTGTATTGGACACATGCCAGTGCGTAGAAGTATCATTGATATCATTCCAGTGCTTATATGCGCTCCTAGGAGGGCGGTTGGGACGATGTATGGCATCTGATTATCCCGCCAATAATGACCCTCTTGGATGACTATGAAGCGAAATATAAAGTTATCGGTGCAAACCTTGTACACAAGATGCTCCAGTCAGTTCCGAAATCCCTGTTGCAACGGACTGGGGTTGACGGTCTTCTTCGTTCGGTGGGTATTCATCGTCATCTATATCCCTATGTTTCGCTTAAGGTTGGCGTGATCTAATGCAGTCTTTACATACATGTCTTGCACACCTCCAGCGTCCAGAGTCACCTGCTCTGATCCAGACTGCAGTCAAGACGTCCGTATCACTGATACTGTTGACAACCGACATAGGTTCTCAACATCGTTTTGATCACCTCTGTGCACTCCTTGGAGACGGAATTATCGGCAGTATATGGTTGTACAGCTCACTCGATTTGGATACAGTACAATCCTCCGTTGAGGCGCTACCCCTGGTAATTGATGCTCTGGGAATAGGTTGCTCGCGCTACCTCAAGGTAAAATCCGAGGCGATATCAAAAGACTTTGGCGTGTGAGTCGCTGAATTGCTCATCTAGGCTTTGATCCCGCAGCTTGTGCATCCTCTCTCCTGGGATGACACTGGTTCCAACCCCTTGGCCTTCCAAATATACTCCATCCAGGCTCTCAGGCATGTCATAACTGCGTGCTCACCCCGCATTCATCGGTGGAAGGGGATAGTCCTCGAAGGGATAGGAAAGGCCTGGGTTACACTTTTGGATACTAACAGAACGGATGATGGTAAGCACCCATCTCTTCGTGAGATCTTCCCTTATGGATTTGTCTCTTTAGGTGCTGTTCTCCTGAAATCGGAGATAGCGTTGACCTGCGAGGAACTCGCGCGAGCCTGTCCTTCCGTTGTCCGAGTACGTTCGTTCAGAAGCATTCATTCAATCGTTATCCGCTCACGGTCACCTAGGAAGAGCTGCCAGCACTCTGTGTAGCTGAGCCAATTTTATTCACAGGCCTCGTGCGACCTATCATACAGTTTAGCTCAAACCCTAGTATGTCCTAGGAATTTGCACATGCTATGCCACCCTCCATGCCGCCCTCCATTCTATGGCATCGTGTGAAGAGGGTTCGGGTGAAGGTTGCTACTCTTCCCGGCGGACCGGAATAACTTGAAGTCTGATTCTGGTAAATGTGTGTTCGTTTCGTGGAAAGTCGGGCTACGTCGCTTCGATTGATACCATCTGTCATCCCCACAAAAGAACCCAAGAGCTTAAACGGAGAGTCTGGCTAACAGCGAGAGCTGTTGGGAGAAACATAAAGCGCCTTCGGCAGCGCCTTGCTCCTCAAGCGGAGGGCTTATTACTTCGGGTTGCGGGTCGGTACGGCTTTGAAATTGTCGATGATTTCGTCTTATCTAAACCGGACTGCCGCGCAGGGATTTGGTGAGTCGATCAGGGAATAATTGTGTCATCCAGACTGATCTGGATTGAAGTGGTAGATACGATCGACGCACGATGTTGCGTTGGCAAAGGAATTAAAGGTAGGTTTCGCCGATAAACACGTTGCCCCCTCGACGCGTCGCGTTCTCCGTATGCTAACTTTGCTCTGCTCGTTTCAGGCGGTCTAGCCATGTCGCGAACAGGCGTCATGCTTGCTGAGAAGCTCAACAAGCGCGTTGAGGGTTACTGTGCTAGTGGCCATGGTGCAGGCGGATGGCGTAATTCCAGATCGAGACTTGTTGGAGATCTGAATTCAACAACCTCGGAGATCTGGCGGCAGGACTTGCCGGAGGCGGGCGCGCTTATCAGTTGCCCAAGTGGCTGGGTACCTGGGATAGTGCACGTGTTTGGTGATGTCTTCCAAGTCTGTCTCCCAGCCAGCTTTCAAAATCCTTTATCTGTGGCGACTCATCCGCCTTCCTTCTCCTCCCACACCATCTCCCCCTCGCATCCCGTAATGAGCATCTCCATCGACGACCTCGTATCCTCCCTCTCCTCCAGCCACATTGGCCAGGAAGCACTGGATCTCGCTGCGCTCCAGGTATGTTGCTCCCCCCGCCGTCATCGCGACCTCTTTGTTCATCGCTTCCACCAACATAGGCGCAGCTCGCCCAGAGCTTGGCTCAGGCGATCCAGCAATCTGCAAATGGGCAGGCCAGACGCGAAACTCGCCCTTACGCTTGCAATACCCCCACCGCCCACACCCCATCCGCCAGCTTTACGTTCGCGGAGGCACAGCGATATTATGACTCGATGACGGTGAGGCGTAATAGCCAGGTCGATGACTTCCCTATCCCCACGGAACAAATGGACGAAGACGAGCGCATGGTGGAGGATCTGCTCTTACCCCAAACCCCGATGTCGGCCAACGGAACTACATCCTTCGAACAGCATCAACATTACCTTCCGAATACGCCCCACTCTCACCATTTCAAGGGCTATACATCGCCATTTGCAACGGACGCTTACCCCAGCTCCACATTCGCATCTACAGACCCATTCTACCAACAAGCTGTCCAAAAGTCCATCGGATTCAATACCTCGCCGACCTCGGTCTTCACACAGACTGGACGTCCTTCGCATCATTCCCCGTTCCTAACTGCGCAAAAGCAGAAATGAGCACGCTCGCTCACCCTTGTCATCCGGGGTAACTGCGGACATTCTTTCCTTCCCTCCGTCTCCATTCACTTCCACCAAATTCTCATAATCCACCACAACTCACTCCCTCTTCTCAAACCTTCAACGTCACCTTCGCGCTCATGCGGAGTTTGAGGCTGTCATCGCCGATCCGTTCTCGTTAAACTTGCATCAAAGAAACGACCTTCCCATCAAGAGGACGCACTATGTCCTACATCGAGTGCCCTTCTCGCAATCCCGGGGTGCATGCACAGCCTGCCGCCAGTATTATTGTCCCCACTTCTCCCTTCGCGGCCCTGCGTGGCAAATTACAACCCCACCACGCGTTTGCTCATCCTCAGTGTCCATAATCGGCCCGGACTGCACACATCGTTCCATTTCAACGAACCTTCGACCTCAGGTTGAAGTACGTATGTGTTCTAGGTCTCGGTTATCGTCCGTCTCCCCCTCGTGCCTCCACACCCCATGTTGCCTAAGGTTGGGCTTCCCTTCCTGACCATGATCACCCTAATCGTCATCCGTATCCGATGATTATGTATCTTCCTCAATCCGAACACCGTAGAGTAATTCCAAGTTAGAAAACCTAATACTGTTCATAGATCGCTTCTTACGTCTTCTACCCCACACATCCTTTGGGCAATTCACTCTACAATTTATGTATATGGACTTACTTGCATTCCTCTTTGGACATTTGTGTATGTATGTAGAAAACCGCATTGTTCCGCTTCTTCCTTTGTACTTATCCAGTGAAACATCAATCCAGTTAACTGATACGATCAGAGGTTGCTGTGATGCTGCTTTGAACGACTGAATGATCCGGTAACTGCCTGTAACTGCCTGCTGCCTTGGGAAATCACAGCACGAAGTTCGCGGGTCTAAAGGGGATCCATTGTTATTGTATTCTCAGGCTTGTACGGCGGTGGATACTAAGTGAGGGGTGCTAAATGAGAATTGCGGGGAAAGTAACACCGAGATGATAGCGGTGGTTGGCCTGTGCATGGGTCGGAAGATAACCAGGCCGAAGAGGCGAGGACCACACGACGTCGTCGCACCGACGAAGAAGCGATAGAAAGTGACGTTAAACCTAGAACAAATCCTCAAGGGTCATTTGCTTCATGATGTCCTGGTCCGCGCGGAACACGGTAGCGAGGACCGGGTTCGGGTAATGAAGCAAGCAGGACAACCAGAGTAAGAAGATACGATGAGCTCAGGAGGTACAACAAGTGACAAGGGAAGAAAAAAGGCACTAACCGTATTTGCTACCATAGCGGCGAATTCATCGACGCTGAGTTTTCCATCGCCATCCTTATCTGCAAGGAGCATGGTCTTATCGACCACTTGTTGTAGCTCATGATCCTATATCGAGAATGGAAGGAAAAGATGAGCTATTGCTCCCTAGCGTGAAGGTATACACCCACTTTCAGATTGGTCCCCACCATCATTTTCATGACCAAGAACAATTCTCCGTTTGAGATGTACCCGTCCCTGTCAATGTCGTAGACATTGAAAGCGACTGCAACAGAGATGAGGTCACATATCAGTCACCAGTGGCACGAGTCGCCACAGTCAACGGAACAAGCGAACGGAATAACTGTTTGTTGTCAAATTTATGTACTCACACCGAAGCTTTTCCTCGCGTCCGCCACGACTGCTAAACACGCTCAACCCGCCAACAAACTCTTGAAAATCGACCGTGCCGCCGCCACTAATAAAACAAACACATCATATTGGCAGCGTCAGTTACACAACTCAAAATGACGACCTGACACGTCACCGAAAAGCATCCTTATGTATGTGGCCGAATTCCCCCAAGGAAAGTTCACGTACTCAGCATCGAATAGGGCTATCAACCTTGATGCCAGCGGATTGGAAGCGATCTGAGGTATCTGGAGGAATTCCTCCCGGTCGATAGATCCTGATCGGTCGCTAAAACCAAAAAGTTAGAGAAGGTTGTGATTCAATCCCAAGTTCGGAGTGATTGGGGTGGCGGAGGCTATACGCAAGATGGGGCGGAAGGGTGACTTCCTTGGACCCTGCGTACCTATCCAGCTTCATGAATCGTTTCTTCAGCCGTTCTAATTCAGCCTCGGTGACTGTTGTTCGAGTCGGAGGGATGGAACGATCCGAGGGCGAGTAAGCACATGGACGAAGAGGTCGGTAACAGGATATATGGGCATCCGTACGAGGCTTTAGCGTTGTCGGCGAAACCAAGGGTTTAATACGCACAATGCGAATGCTTCTGCATTTCTTCCATGAATTGAGAGGCTGCATATTGGGCATCAGTCGCGGTTGTGGGTCATGAGAAAGATGGGTGGGGTACGAACGGGATTGTCCCATCGCTAAAGAGTCAGCAGTATGGCGAGGAGAGTAGTCGAGATGATGATGACGGGGTGGATACCAATTCAGTGGCTTTTTGATGAACCTCTTGAGGTCTATTCTCGTAACAGAGAGGCCCGAGATGGCATCCTCAGCGCTTCAACTGAAGCACAATTTCCCCACCGAGCGATATTCATGATGCGACAGCGGGCGTCACACAGAACAATAACGGGGAAATCTAGACGGTCATTCCGTTTGACATGCTTGGGGAAAGAGACGTACCGGATCCCTTTCCCCACTACCAGTGAGACGGAGATATGCAATGAGATTGATGCGATTTTATAGTCATTACAATTGCGATCTGTAAACTGCTACATGCAAGAGATGAAATGCCGCCAGGGGGGAGTAGAGGTGCCAAGGGGATGGGAAGTACAAAAAGAGGTATCTATAATGCGTGAGACGGGGGATACACTTGATTTCCATGGTCAAGACTAGGTATAACGGCGAACACACGTACAAGCAGAGCAAGGAGGGGGAAGTCCATAAATGGCACGACAGCGATGAACAACCGGGATCAAAACAAATCTTCAAGGGTCATTTGCTTGACGATGTCCTATAGCGATTCGTTCGATGGTCAGCTGGTGGTCAAAACTTTTGCATTGATACTGACCGTGTTCGAAACCATGGTTGCGAACTCCTCAAAGCTGAGCTTACCATCGCCATCTTTGTCTGCCTCCATTATTGTCTTATCAACAATTTGTTGCAGTTGTTGGTCCTGTCGTAAGAACATCAGATGGGGGCCATAGGATGTCGTCAAAAGGGAAGCATACCTTCAAGTTATTCCCAACCATCATCTTCAAGACCAAGAACAGCTCCCCGTTGGATATGTATCCATCTCTATCCATATCGTATACCTTGAACGCGACTAAACCAGATTAAGTGACATTCTAGCAGCGCACGAGAAAGATAGGGCGAAATGATGGACTACATACATCGTAGCTTCTCATCCCGACCCCCTCGACTACTGAATGCACTCAATCCTCCAACGAATTCCTGGAAATCAACCGTTCCTCCACCGCTAACACGAACAAAACCATCAGTTATTTAAATCGCAGAGTCGAACAGAACACCAACTCTTCGTCAAAGATTGCTATCATCCTCGAAGCCAGCGGGTTGGTAGCTATTTGGGGTATCTGCAGGAATTCCTCCCTGTCTATAGATCCTGATCCATCACTATCCAGGAAATCAGATGTGCCCGCGCGAAAGGACTTGAGATAAGAAAGTTGAACGTACCTGTCTAACTTCATGAAACGTTTCTTCAGTCGCTCGAGTTCAGCCTGAGTGACTATCAAATCCAAGTGGCCATTGACATTGACGACGCGTGATCGACGGCGCATGAGAGGTTTCGAATGCATCTTAAGCATATTCGTACACCATGAAGATCAAATCACGCACAGTTCGACCGCCTCGACATATCCTCCATGAATTGTGAAGCTATTGGCAATAACGTACATCAGCCAGACGTCTTGGGGGGGACAAAATGTAATCCTACGAACGTGTCTGCCCCATTTTTGCAGCTAAGCAACGTTTTCAAGTTGAGAGAAGAGTAGTCGAGGCGGAAACGTTGGTCGTGTACGGGTAAGTTGTGCGTTGATAGAAACGAAAGCAAAGAACATTTGTCGAGGATCCCTAATCCCTAGCGGTCACGTGCCCGGCGCTTTTAAGGCTGTTGCACAGACTTCAACTTCAAGCTTCAAGCGCGTCGTCGACGGTCCAACTTGAAGTCCCCGTACGGTCGAGAGGATTGGTCCTTAGTATGTGTGTCTACATCGCGAAGCACATATAGAGACAGCTGCTTTTGGGAACGCTTAACATGTACATCGCAACGGCTCGACATCTAACTGGTAATATTCCCGAAAATCTCGCCCTACGCAAAATACTTACGGAAGCTACTTTTTGAAGCACTCTATCCGCCAAACCAACTTCTATAATTTGAGAGTTCAGCCTCCCGCACAATCTTTCCAGTCTCAGCATTCTTTCTGACTTTAGTTGAATCAACTTGGACGAGAGCAACCCCCGAAAGTTGAGAGCTGGATTTCTCGTCATTACAGTCACTAATTTCAGGGAAACTAGGACCTATTGACCCGTTCTTCCACTTTTTCAATGTTGGTCCGGGCCCAGTTCAAAAATTTGGTTCCGTTTCTAGGAGCCGGAAATCGCTGCCTACATCGTGCACCAGTCTGTGCAACAACAATCGGGCTTGCTCACCATGGCCTGAGGCACTCAGACGCGCAACGAGAAACTATCTACGCTCTTTCCACTCCCCCAGGAAAAGCGGGCGTCGGTGTCATACGCGTCTCTGGCCCTGACTCCCACAGAGTATGGAACCAGTTGGTCAGGACACATAGAAGAGACGGCAACCTCGGCGTTTCTAAACATCCAGAACCTTGGAAAATGCAACGGTGCCAGATCGTCCACCCAGATACAACAGAAATTCTAGATGATGGCATGGCCGTCTTCTTCAAGGGTAGGTTCCAAGCGCCACTGTTGCCAATATGCTTTCCATTACTTACTGTAACTTTGCCCCCTCTCTCACTCGGTCTTCGGTCTTCGGGTTCGGGCACATCCTAACATTAGGCCCAAGATCATTCACCACAGAAGATGTCCTTGAATTACACATACACTCTGGTCGCGCCATCATCGCAGCTGTGTTTTCTGCGCTAGCAACCCTCGAGTCATGCCGTCCAGCCGAGCCAGGAGAGTTTACTCGGCGAGCTTTTCTGGGAGGCCGAATGGATCTGACGCAGGTGGAGGGGCTTCGAGATCTTTTGGAAGCTGAAACCGATACCCAACGAAGACTAGCACTAGGCGCTGCGAGGGTATGTGATCATTCATGCACTTGTTGCCCGGCTTTCTGTTCTAATCCCACTTACCTACCCTATCCAGGGCGACGTAAGGTCGCGATTTGAAAGCATTCGTGCCCAGATAATACATTGTTTGGCCATGGTCGAAGCCCTCATAGATTTCGGCGAAGGTGAAGACATTGAGGAAGGCGTCTATGCGAAAGGTAATTCTCATTTCTTCCAAACTTGCCGCTGTCTTGCACGCTGGACGATGTTTCTAGCTCAAGCAGAAGCACAGTCGCTCCTAGACACAATTCACGTCCACCTTCGTGATAGTAAGCGCGGCGAAATCCTACGGACTGGAATTCGCCTCGCCATTTTTGGACCGCCGAACGCGGGCAAAAGCAGCTTGCTGAACTTCCTAGGTGCGCGCTTTCATCTCATTTGAGTTAGCCCATCCCGCATCCTCAAAGCAGCTCCATAGCTCAACGCGAAGCTGCCATAGTGACATCCGTGCCAGGAACTACGAGAGATATCATCGAGCTCTCTCTCGATATTGATGGTCTTCCCGTGATTGTATCTGATACCGCGGGACTCCGTAAAACAGATGATATCGTAGAGAGCATTGGCATTGAACGAACAAAGAAAGCGTGGGTGTCTACTGATTCGTCTTCTCGGTGTGCTCACCGAACGCGACACTGTATTCTACCAGGGTTCAAGCCGCTGATGTGTCTCTTTGTGTGCTGTCCATGCCCGAACTTGCTTCAAGTGGGGCATTGCCGACGTCAATAACATCATTGCCTACATCAGTGGCGTCGCTCGTCACGCCTCACACTTACTTTCTCCTCAATAAATCAGATGCGCTTGGTTCATCTCTTCTTCCGCCGGACGATGACCCCTGCGTCAGCAAGGACGACATCCCTAAAGCTTGGGAAGTTAGCTTACATACTGGAGAAGGCACCGACCGATTCCTTGCTGGGTTTGCAAAGACGCTGAAGGAAAAGTAAGTTCCTCGATTACCGTCCGGACAGAGGGAGCTTAACAGGGTCTATTGCGCTGGGAAGGTATGATATACTAAAGGATGAGCAAGACGGACATTGCCACCCTTTAATTACCCAATCTCGACACCGCGTGCACTTGGAGTCTGCGGCGAACTTCCTCGAAGCATTTATAGCGACACGTACGTTATCAACCTAATTTAAGCCTGCTCACATCTCACCCTCGTTTTATTTTCGGTTTCTAGCGCAAGAGGACGTGGTTCTCGGAGCGGAGGAACTGCGCTACGCGGCCCAAGCTGTTGGGAAAATCAGCGGTCTGATTGATATTGAAGAGATATTAGATGCCGTGTTCAAGGATTTTTGCATCGGCAAATGAACACGACGCGGTTTCACCGAAGTCTTCGCTATTTATGAAGCGGGGTCGTCGACGCCATGGACGGTGGTGAGGGCTTCCTACTTGCCGATGGGGGCTGCAAGCGATTTTGTAGCACTCAGTCTGGCAATCTGATGAGGAAGCGTTCTGATGGGAACGTTAGATGGGGAGCAGTACGTTCGACCTCTGAAGCCAAAATGGTTAGGGTAGCTATCCGATATCTTAGGACCGAGCGCAAAGGAGCTTGTGTCCCCCCATAACCTTCTTATAATCAACACTGTGCAAGCACATGCAGATTTCCACGGTGGGGATTCGTAAGAGCGCAGAATCGAGATAGTAGGTGGTTGTCGTCCGTCCTACGGCTCTCCATTTGTTGGTCAACGAGCCTGACGCGAAGCACTAGTGCATTTTTCTGAGTCCCTGGAAACGGAAGCAAATTTTTGGACCAGGAAAAACGAGGAAAAACGGCGAAATCTCAGCAAAACATAAGGCTAAATCCCAAAGTGGACTAGTACATTTAACCCTGAAGGGATTTATTTGTGAATTAAATCACAGAAATTGGACCCACGTTCTGCCTTATGCGCCATCCTGACTTCGCGCCGCCATGGCGCGATTATATGTATACTTATTGCATAACTGCATGGGGTGCTCAATGATGTGAACATGAGGGCGAGATAGGCATTCCCAGGTAACCTAATGATCGCGCGCGGGGTTTCGACACCGAGATCTGAAGTCTCGACGAACAGAAGGCTAAATAAGTACCTCAAACAGACGTCGTCCATGTATTCAACGGATTGGTCCTGCGGTTTCCTATTGGCTTTGTACAACGATTTATATCAATAATTCGACAACAATACATTGATACCTACCGCTGGTTTCACTTGCAGAAGCCGACACAATACGTGATTTTATTCTCCAGAGACAAACGGAGGCGAAAGAAGCATGTAGGGGCACTTTCGCCCTGCACGTACAATTACTTGGATCTACGAGCGGCAATACAGTTGTTTAGCCTACCGACATTGAAGCGAATCTGATCACATTCCTCGCGTTTACGGGTGGTCCTGGCGAGGAATGTTCCACGTACCTTGGCTGTGATTGTTCTGCATAGAAAACGAGGTATGGAACTATAGCGAATGTCTTGCCAAACGTCTGCAAACGTCTAGAACCGGCAGCGCCTCCAAAGAACTCCATACCGCTAAATTACGCGCTTGACAAACAAATTCCAGGGTCTTATCCGGCGGTACTTACAAATATAGAATGTCTAATGATATGATATTCTCGAGACGCTGAGCTCTCTGAAGACGATTGTACATTCTACAATCATTCGTCAATGAATGTCAGGGATTTGATGAGGTCTGATCTTGTAGATGATATATCATGACGGATTCAAGATCAGAGGCTGGCGGTTAAGTACAAGTTACCACGTGGGAACGGAGGTAAGATCGTGGGAAAGATGTCTCGGGGAAGATTGTGTCCCTGGATTCTCATAAAATACCATTTCTCGCAGCTACCACCACCTCCTCCCCCTCCTCCCCCTCCTGCTCTTCTTCTAGGATTCCTCCCTCGCTCCCCGTGACGATGGACACGCGAAACGATCCAATTCTCCGCTTTAAGTCTCGACTGGATAAATTCATCGCCCACATCTCGCGAAAGAGAAAGCCTTCGCGACCCACAACCAGGTATGTCCTTCTACCCAGCATCTTTCTGCTTTATTCATGAGTGACTCGTAGCTTTAAAGCCATCATACGATCTCCAGAGCTGCCTCCAGAGCTTTGGGGCATCATTATTCGACACGCTTGCACATCTCCGTCGTTGCCTGACCCCTTGGATACATCCCAAGCCATCTCTTTCCTTACCCCCACCTACCTTCACCGTCGGCATTACGCCGCCTCTATGCAAGCGAAGTGTAACTTCTCTTTAGTATCGAAGCAGTGGCATTCGTTCACCCAGGAGGTGTTATACGAGTTTGTTTGGATATCGTGCGCGGCTCAGGCAAAGGCGCTCGCATTGACTCTTTTGTCGCAGGCGTGCCAGTACGCTAACGCCGCTATACCATCACACAATCCTACGAAAGAGACCATGATCGGCTGTCAAAGTGGGCGTTATATCCGTCGGTTACACATCGAAACATCCACCCTCGAGCGCTGCGACCCCTCCGATCTCCGAACGATCCTCGATTACTCACCCCAGCTCCTTATATACTCTGACCAACGGTCCATACGGCGTAGCCTCTATTCATCACCTGATGAATGCGATTCCGACCCTTATTCATCCCCCCAGAAATTGCTCTCTGCCCTCGCGCATCCAAATAACAGCCTCAAACGTTTGAGCTGGACCACTTACGCCGATGCATCTTTTCATCTCCACATGTCCCCGACACTTCGCAGCACCTCGGCTAATCTCGAATTCCTTGAGCTCACCTTCCTATCTGCCAATCCTCCGCACCGCTTACCGTCCTCTCTCGGCCTTCCTGAATATCTACATGGTGATTTAGACCCAACTTCGCAGGCTCTAGCTTTGCCCAACCTTCGCTCGTTAAAGGTCACCCTGGACAACGCGGCCTTCTCTATCCTCTCGACTTGGTTGATGCCAAGACTTGTCAACTTGTCTGTCCTCAGCGCGGACTTTTCATACGCGGGAGAAGGGTTCGCGCAGTTCTTCCGAGTCCATGGTTCGCTTATCCACCAGTTAGAGCTGGGTCATTCTAGCTCGTCCATCGAAGAGCATTGGTTGACGTCACCCGTGCTACCTTTGAATAATGCTCACCCCCCGGCATCCATACCACTTGCTCGATGGTGTCCTAACCTAAATGAATTCATCTGTTCAGCAGACGCAGAATGGAACTGGCGAACACCCGATTGGATAGCGCCCCATATCCTTCTCCCTGCGCACCCAACCCTTCAGTTTATCGGAATTCGCGATATTGACCATCGAATGACGAGTGACCTTGAGGTGGTCCCGGAACGGTTGCGCCGTGACCTGGGAGACGAAACACCGTTCTTCAGGCTGAAGGGCCAAATCGAGACACTGCTGGGCTTGGCGCAAGGACTTCCCAGCAGTCCGTTTCCGAGCCTCAAGTTCATTCGGGACATGAGTATGGGGAGCCACATCATGCGCATGGGAATGGCGTGTCCATCGACGAATGTTCACGAGGGACCTACCCTGCGCGTGGTGAAGTTTTGGGAAAACATCCTGGATAGTTGTAAAGCCAAGGGCGTTTGGTTGGAGGATTGGGTGGGCGTGAACGTGACAAGAAGAAACCTCGAAAGGGCAAGACTTGTTGCACGGAGCTGAGCGCCACTTTCCCTCGGTCCTTCTTTTTTCTTCTTTTCCCTTTTGTTCTGTGGTATATACCAGGTTTTTTGTTTCGTGACTGTTTTTGTTTTGCTGTCCTCCTTGCATACGGTTATACCCTCTTCTGATCTCGTCCACTCACATCATGCGCCCTCATCGTCATCCCCCATAGCATTATCTTTCCCATCGCACCCACACACTTGCATCCTCCTCGCACATCGCATCATTGTCTCATATGAACCACACGGCCTCATCTCCAATTAAGGATATAGAGTTGTTGGATTATGTAGTCATTGAATCAAGTTATCATGTCTATGCCTGTGTGTTGTGATACTGAGTGAGTGAGTGAGTGAGTGAATGGTCGGCTAAGCGTGGGTTGGTCGGAGTGCAACTCTAAACGGTTAAAAGAGAGTCCAAGTGCTACGACCATAACACCTCGCACTGACAGGGTTTCCCCTCCCGAAGGTAGGCTGTAGCCAGACGAAAAAAGGGGGGGCACCCCTGGTTTCGCTGGTGTGGATTAACTATCTACGGGTACATCGTGCGAGTAGGTGCAAGTACGCTAGGTCTAATCTACACTATGTACGTGCAGTGTAAGCTAGAATAATAGAGTAGAGTCCAAGTTAGCATGGTTCGGAACGGTAGAAACAAACACAAACACTAACCTTGCATGCCAGACTCAACTGAGGCGCCGTAACCAAGTTGATGGCCGCGTCGTCAAGGAGAGGTTGATGCCGACAGCACTGACAAGATGGTCGCAATCGAGACGAGGCGTCCAGAATGTCAAGTGACGGCCAATCCGATAGAGTGGCTGGCCGCGAATTCAGTGGGAAGGTGGGATATGTACAGCCAGTGCCGAATTGTGCCATCTCATCAAGTGGTTGGTGGCGCGGTCGGGAAGACAAAGAGTGGACGATCGTGGGCACAGGAATGTCGTGGAATAGGGATGAGGTGGTTGGTGGCGCGGTCGAGAAGGGGGCAGACAGACTGCAATGGGTATGATGTGCACGCGATGCGGGGATCATCATAGGGGAGGTGGTTGGTAGTCGCGAATGAGGATGAAGACAAGTACAGTCGTCGTACGGCACTGATGAGCCTGCCGACGATAGCCACACATCTGCCGAGATCAAGAACCATCAACAACCTCCATCGTATGATGAAGGCTGCGACGACAAACGATCATTCTCGAGGTTGATGTGGTGGGTGGTGGCATTGTCAAGAAGGGAGGAGGTCGACTGGGATGATCATGAAGGAAAGGAAGGCCATGGTGGCGTGACGAAAGATGGTGTAGAGGCAGGCAGGGAGGGCGGCTAGTCGTGTAGGACATAGGCATCGTCGAGCTTGTTGTCCAAGGACCAGTCGGCACCGCAGTGTACGCCGAGAACGCGGAAGAATAAGCTGGAAAGGGATGCTACATGAGAAAACACTACAAGAATAAACATATGAATCAAACTTACGAAAGAAGAGAATTCGGTCGCGCAGAGATAACCCAGCCATTCCACGCGAAGGTTAACTTGGCGGGAAACAGTTAGTGGTGCGGTCGAGGAGGTGGTGGCGTGGTAGAGCCGCCGCAACAGCCGGCAGCGATGATGGTGCAGGGAGGGAATGACTAGGGCGAAGGGACATGTTGAAGGCGATCGCCGTATGCAACGTACACGGCGATGATGGTCGTGGATGCCTTGACACTCGACACAGTCGTGTTGAGTGATCAGACATGATCCTGGGCCACACATGATCAACCAAATCGTCGTGGTGGTTGGTGGCGCGGTCGAGAAGGGTCAAGGTCGAACCGTCGAACGCGAGATCACCCAGGAGGCACAAAGAAAGAGGGAGGGATGTCGTGCATGATGATTCCATCAAATGGATGGCAATGACGATGGAGAGGTGAGGAGGGTTGGTGGCGCGGTCGAGGAGGGTTGGGCATGGCTGGGAAAGCGATGATGAGAGGTGGGACATCGATGAGGTGTTGGGGTAGCAACAAAGACCACGGGATGACCGTCGTTGTATTCGTCAAGTTGTGGTGCGGGTGTTGGACCGATCGCGAGAGGAAAAGGTCGGCAGACGTGATGGCAAAGCCTATGCCAGCCCAAGCGAGCCACAAACTACGACATCTGAATAACAGAAGATGTCAAGTCAGCTAACACGATCATGAACGACAAGGAAATATAAACTTACAAAGGGATTCACAGCAAACCGTGATACCAATACACACACGATCGCCGCAAGGATGATGAATACCCTTGAGCGGCGAGCCCTCAAGGAAGCTACAACAACAAGACTCAGTTATATGTGGAAGGGAAAGCGTGTATCGTAACGTACCTGGGTCAGCGAAGCCTCAAGGGATCATGTCCTCCGAAAGCAACACGGACGGATAAGTGTCGGCTCTACAATGGCAAAGGCGAATGGACGTTCGAGGCAGTGACAAAGTTTTCTGACTGCCCCAGAAAGCTGCGAGGGGCGGCCATAGAGAGTTTCTATAAGGACAAAGGGGAAAAGGTCAGTCGGAATCCTCATGATCAAACATCATGTTACTTACAAGAGGGAATATAGGGCAAGTCGGCGCTTCGAGCGAGCAGGGGGTCGAGGTTATCAGAGAAGAGGTTATCTGAGTAGAGTCAGAATCAATATAACGAGGTGAGCATGGAATACTTACCGTCACTCGGCGTTGATGCTTGTCGGAAAGAAAAAAGCCGTCAAGCGGCGAGTTGATTCCACGATGACGGAGGTGCTCGTGAGCATTACGAGCAGCGTAATAGCTGGATAAGCCAAACAAGCTGCGCAAGGCAGAAATGGCTGGTATCTACGAGAAAGAAAGGAAAAATTAGACAAGAGTCCAATGATAAAAATAGTAGCGTGAAACTTACCAAGCAAGAGCCTTCGAGTGACGAGGGAAGGGTTCCCCGATGCAGAGTGAGTACCTGAGGGAGGTACAGAGTCAGTACAAGTTCATGGACGTGAAGGGGATGACTTACAGATAAACGGCGTTGATGGTAGGTGGAAAGAGACCGAGAAGACGTCAAGCGCCTGGGCGTTCAAACTTCCAAGTCCCGACACCGTCCCTAAACAAAAACAGGGGGACGAGATCAGCGACACAAGTAACACAATGACAACATGGATAACTTACCAAAGAGTTGGTGTTAGCGACGAAGAAAAGTAGACAGAGGTGAGGAGGAGCTGGTCGACGAGCTCGACGACGAAGGGAGTATGGAAGGCAATGGGGAGGGAGGGAAGGGAAGTAGACAGGAGACGAGGGAGGAACGCCGAGCATGGTGGCGGCACGGAGTGGCAGCATAACTGGGGGACATAGTGGGGGGAAGCTGAGGTCGAACACTGAGGATACAAGGTTTATATACTTTTGCAATGGTTGGTCTTGTTGTGGTCCTCCTGGATATTCAAAAATACGAATACTTTATAATAATAAAAGATATCATCCTCACCCCGAAACCTGATTCTCACATCAGGACCTCCGAAGCTTATTCCCTGATCGTGTAAGTCCGCAGCTTGAGTCATGGCTGTTGCAGAAAATTTACAGGAAGATTCGATCTGTATTACCATGATCCAGGCAACAAAGTCCGCCGTGGTAGGTTGCTCCCATTGTTCCTTTCTTCCCCCCATCACCTTCTTCCTCCGTTCCCCCATCATCTCTCCCTTCCATCAGTACTCTCCCTCGCTTTCGTGGCCTCGAACACGGTCCATGCCCATGCTTCCTCCTCCTCCCTCCCTCCCGGTCATTCCACCCTCCGCGTACGCCCCTCCTCTCAGCTGCTCTCTTACCCAGTACTCTGCTCTTCGGCCTTGGCCTGAAATTGGATTAATGGTCTACGACGAACACGACTCCCTCCTTGTATAGCCGTTGCCGAGTGTCTGGATGAGAATCATCATGCCCTGCGTATCCCCTCCTTCTCCTCCTCGTACGGTGCTGACTGTATTCGCACAGCCTCCGTTGACAGATGCTTACCTTCTACCTCATCAATCTGACCTCACCAGTGGATCGGTTCGCCGCCCGGAGCTCATACCCTCGGGGAGACCCTTGCTGCGAAGGTAAGTTGACGCGTTGACATGACCCTCTCAGTCATCCCCTTGCTCACCCATTCTCCTCAAGGTCGACGTCTCGTTTCTAGCGCCGTTAAGTAGATGGATAGCGTCGGCAAATTGTAGATAGACTTGTAGACTCTTTCGGACATGGTAGCTTTCATACGACTCGTACAAAGAGATTGTTTCCATTTGCCTCCCTGTAGTTTGGTGCCCTGTGTCTTTATGTCTTGGAACTAGAGCGCGGAGACTTGTTGCTTGTTGGCGGATGATTAGAAGAGGCTCGATTAGCGTAGAATAGCAGCTCGACATCAATGAATACTTGATTTTGCGCTTTCCATTGACGTTGGTGTTGAGGAGACGGAGCATGTGCTCCGAACGCACTCGATCCATTCTAAACTCGATCAGGGCAAATCATCATTCCCAGATAGACTTGTAGACTAGCTTGCTGCGCTAGCCAGCATATTTCATTGATAGCTAACTAGCCCAAGTGGTAAGATCAAGACGCATGCATTGAATAGAAAGTTGGTGCATTCCGAGCAAGCGCCTACCACATGAAAAGTCCTCCGTTGAAACTCGAGAATCAACCTCGGAATGTCTCAAAATCAGATAGATACATTTCTATATACTTGATTCGCTTGGATGCGAAGGGGAAACGACGGTTGGAAACTGCTCCGAAGGGTGAAAGTCTGCTTACCCCTGTCCCCCTTAAGCGACTTGGACTTGTTCGGTTTCGCATTCTGGCGACCAGAGACGACACGGGGAAGGGAAGGATGGTTGCAGCACGTCCCATTGTACTTGACAACTCAAGATAAAGTCGTAAATATGCTGTACTCATCACCGAAACATGTCGGTCATCCTTGGAACGGAACTCTACCTCAGAATGACTTGAAACTCAACAAGACAATGCACGCGCTTTGACACACATCTTTAGATCATGTCAATTATTATCAATCCGAAGTAATAAATTCAAGTACTCGAGCATGCTCATGTTTAAAACCAAGTACATTCTTGTCGCCAAAATGTAGTCAACTTGTCTCGAGTCTCAAAGTACGCGTACTTTGAGTTTGTCGCTCAAACGACTCATTTCGAGCATTGACCTTGTTCTCACTTTTCCGTCGATTCCGTTTCAGACTTCCACTCCTTACATTGAATCCGATGCTTTTCATGTCCAAGTTGACCAGCTCGTACACTTCAAAGCAAGCGTCACCGTAATCATAGAGTCCATGAACATGATCTCGTTCAAACGAAAAAGGAAAGGTATATTCTATCAATGGAAAACAAGTCACCCAACTCCGAAAGGTACCTACGATCGGTGCACCACGCTGCGCACCCCAACTTCTAGCCTCTAGGTCGCAACGAAGAAGCTGATATATTAATATTATGCACCCATATCCACGGCGTTTACGTGTCTGGAAAACGAAGACCTTGGATTGAATACGCACAGCCCAGGGGTACTCAGGGCAGCAGAATGAGTAGTTCTGAAAGGGGAATGAGTATTACCATACACAACGAAGCTTAAAAAATTTCTTGACTTGACTCACCTCCCCATTATTCCAAAGCGAAGGAAGGAATTTACGGAATATTCCGATCAATCTTAGAAGTAAATCTTGCGTCGCGTGTTGTGTGGTGTTACGAGAGACTGAGACTAGACCAACTCGGCGGAGGAGGGGTCGAATTACCCAAGTTGATTCTGTCCCATCATTTCCATCATCCCGCCTCCGCAACACAATGTCTTTGGATCCCCAGTCCCAGCCCCAAGTCGAATCGTCGCTGATACGCCGCAAGATATCGTCGTTTCGAAGGAGGGCGGAGAGGTGGTGCGATGCCATAGCCCAGCGTACGTCTGACCGAGACGCAACCTCCGAGCCTTGGGGTTGACGATGGAGAGGGTTCCCCAGACATCAAGCATGTTGTCGATCGGGTTCAAACAAGTCGGCGACGCGCCAACGACAACAACTCGGAGGCTGCTAGCCCCAGTGCAAACTTGAGGCAGCCGAGAGGTCGGGGTAATGGTATGTCCTCCCCTTGACATGCTTGACTCGGACGTGTACTGACTTGTGTGGATTGTAGCTGCCCTCTTGGAACACGCGCGTGTCAACTTGATGTTGCCAACCACACAAGAACAGGCCGCTTCCTCCTCCACCATGACCCAGACGGCTGGCGTCGTCATCGAGACAACCTGCACTGGTACGTCCTAATCCGTCTTCCTGATCGACGGTCCTGATATTAACCACCACATATTGCGCTTCTTCAGCTTCGGCTCCGGAGGTTCTAGACCCGGAACAGGATGCCAGGTCGGTGAGGCGAGGGAGGACTCTGTCGTTGACGGATATGGACGAGGCCCTTGCGGGGCTAGAGACGTTCCTGCGCATGTCGAGCGCCGAATAGACGGTAGATGGTCGTCATCATCGCTCGAGTCAACGGATGATCGGCGGAGTACATAGTTTGCATGATCATGGACTTTCTTGTTATTCCTTCCTTCTTCAACTTCTTGTCATTCCTTTTTTGATACATATCCCGGCGTAGCGCAGCGCAATAAACCAATAAATGTATGTACCTGTAATTCGGCATGTATACGTTAGTTAGGGTGTCGTGAAAATTGGAGCACGACATACCTTATCGAGTTGAGGAGGCTATGTATGTCGGCGGGGTTGCGGAATGTCAGACAAGGTATTACCTACCACATATCCGCCTTCCAACTCATCTAGACGCGAAGTATGGATACCAAAACGTCCAGTATACTATTGATATTCCGGAAAATACATGAAACTACGGACAGACGGAACGAGCAAGTTCCCCCATCATTTCCGTCAAGTCGAGCAACAACCGAATCAACGGATCGGAATGGGGGAGGCGGTATCGTATGGGCAAGGAACGACATGAGGCTAGAATAGGTAGGATAGAATGAGTTTATGTCGAAGTAAATGGGGCTACGACTCACTCACTCACTCACTCACTTGATCGATGACGGCACCACGAAATCGAAATGACAAGCGTAGCGTGTAGAACCGGGTGTGAGAGGAAATAACTAAGAAAGAAGAGCTGTCAGATAATCGAAGTGATGAGGATACAGGTTGCAGGCACGGAAGACGTACCCTCGATTATCATATACCAAACTGTTTTGGGCGATCGGCGAAGGGAGAACGGGGGTCGGAGAACCCCTTCTTCCTGGGTATGGTGTTCTGATATGTAATAATGCGTGGTCGTTCGTATGAGTCGCATCGCATCGCGTGGTATTGGAGCTGCGGGAACCTTGAAGGAAGGTTAGTTGAACTGACAGTGCAGGGACGACTCAAGGAATGGACACACGCGTAGAAGGATATTTTAAAGTTCGCTTTATCGGGGTGGTAATACTGCGCGATCGTATGTACCGATGGTGGATCCTGATGGAGGTCTTGATGGTCGGCTAGGATGTGGGCGAGGGGACTGGGCTGCGTAGACTTTGAGGGTGTCTTCGATTGATGGGATCGTTGTCGTTGTCGTCACCAACGTCCCCTAGAACGACTAGGTACGATCAGCATGCGCATTACCACGAAATTCCGAATGACTCACCTCAAGGTTGTTCCTATCAGGAATAACCTTTGTCGTATCGAACGTCTGGACCGACGATTACATACATACGACCACTTTGGTCAGATCGTTATTCCGCCATCGAAGCAGAATTCGAACATGGCCTAAATTGAACATGGAGGTTAGTAGTCCTGCCGAGTTGACTTTACAGGTGCGATGTTTGCGCTACATCATCCCATGGCCATACCAAATCCAAGTACGCATGAAATGGCTGGTAGACGGATGGAAAATCGGCTCGAAGCCAACTGGAGATTCTATTGAAAAAGGAAAGAGTTTGGTGAGTCATTTGTTTGACATGGAAATTATTGACGTACTTACCTGCGTCCAACGTTTATCAGCTATCCCTCGTTGACGCTGATATGGTTTAAACCGAACTCGCTGTGGACGGCGTCCTCGAAGCTTTGATGGTTGATGGGTCGGTGGTGCCAAAGAAGGAAGGCGGCGCTAGCATCCATGTTTGTCGAGCGCCGACATTTCTTTGGCTTGCTCCTCTCCACCCACATCAACGTCGACAACGCCGACTTCCACTCAGTCATCAAATGGTCGTCCTTCGTCCTTCGCCTGCTCTTCCTGTCCTCCTCCTCGCACCTTTCCATCGTCCAGCTCGTTCCATCAACGCGCTCTCATCGTGAAAATTCAAATTCAACTCACACGCCGTCGTAATTGTAACCTCCGCGTCCCATCTACTCTATCGCGTAAGTCCTATTCCCTTCCCTCCTTCCTCCTTCCATCCATACATTTGCTCGATCCCTTCCTCCCTTCCCACTCGTCTCCCTTCGTGTTCCCGTCCCTTCCTCCTTCCTTCCCCTCACTGACTCCCCTTCCCTTGTAGATCTATGACATTTTCTGCTACTGCGCGTATGGCCGAATGGACGAATATGGGCATCAAGACCTAAACGAGACGTACCAAGTCTTCGGGCAATCACCATCACCAACGCCGTCTACCAGCCGTTTCTGCGGTTTTCCAACGAAAATCCTCCCCGCACTTCGAGAGGTCGAGACCACCCTTCCCTCTGCCCACGGCCTCAAGGATACACGAGATGGTTACGCGCCGAACGTCTAGCTTGAACGGATATGGAGTTTCTGCGAGGGTATGTCTGTTTTTTCGAAATTTCTTTTTTTTCTTTTCTTTTTTTTGGGTTTCGGCGCGTTTCCCGTCGATTCGATTTCTTTTTTTGTGATCTATGATTTCTGAAGGTGGACGATGAGTTGATGGTCCCTTGAACTTTGTATTCGGTCGTTTGATGAGTTCTGACATGACGCGTCTAGGGTGGACATTATAGTAGAGGGAGGGAGGTCTGTGGGAATGGACAGCGGAACGACGTCGGGGAGCATTGGTCAGTAGTGGATGGAGGGAGGGATGCGAGAGGGAATGGACAGTGGAACGACGTGCGAGAAGGGACGCTGACTTTTGATTGCAGGGCAGGATGTCGAAGCGGGGCGGAGGATGGGAAGAGGCGGGGAAATGAAATAGGGTATGTATGCTACGCGTGTCGTTTCGATGGTCGATGCTGACGGTTTTCGCGTTGAATAGGTGTTGGATGTGGGATGAGACGGGGCGAGGACAGGATGGAAGAGGGAGGAAGAGAGGGAAGGATGCGGCTAGGGAGGGGAGAAAACCGAGCGAGTAGGTGTCGTATATGCGGTCGTCGCGTCTGGCGTGATGCTGGTGTCGGCCGTGTTGGTGGGTTTAGTCGAGCGTGGATGGGTGTCGAAGAGGGAGTAGTCGTAGTCGGTAGACACTCTTAGACGAGAATATGATCAGATGAGGCCGTGATGAGGTTTTGGGGGAAATATCATGATGAGTGGTCAAGGTACTCCCTTCCACGTGGGAGCGGAGGTGAGATCGTTACGATGACGTCTCGGAGAAGGACCAGAATTATAAACTAACCAGGGACCATCTTCCACCACTACCACCACCTCTTCGGCCTTCCCCCTCGTCGCTGTATCGCAAACGGCGATGGACACACGCAAAGACACATTATTTCACCTCAAATCTCGCTTGGATAAATTCATCCCTCATGTCTCGCGAAAGAGAAAGACAGTGTGACATAGGCATGTTCTCACCGAGTATACTTTTCCTTTCTAAATGCCACTGAGGTGCAGGCTACCTGAACCCGCATCATCTCCTCCAAATCTGCCCACAGAACTTTGGGTCATCATTCTCAGACATGCGTGCACTTCGCCATCTTTGCCTGACCCCTTGGATATGTCCCAAGCCATCTCTTTCCTTACGCCCACCTATCTTCATCTTCGGCATTATGCTATCTCTATGCAGGCAATATGTAACTGTTCTCTAGTATCATAGTAGTGTGACTCGTTCGCCTTCGATGTCTTACATATTAATTTGCTTGTGTATTCATTCGTGGCTCGGGCAAACGCGCTTCCCGTCTTTTTTCTCTTGAGTCGCAGGTCTACTGGTTCGCTTCCACTTTAATACCCTCACACAATACTATGAAGGGAGACGCGATGGTTTGTCAGAGGAGGAATTCCATCCGTTTAAAACAATTCTACGGCCTCGATCGATGTGAGTTGCTCGATCATGATCGATTCGCTTACCACTTTCTCTACAGCTCCACCAACCGTCTCCTCGTCGCAACCTCTCCTCTCCCTTTGAACGCGGCTTTTTCTCCCTCAGAAATGACTCTCAGACGCGCGCACACACGCAAATATCAAAAAACGACAAAGCTGGACAACTGCCAACTGGAAATGCACGGAAACGACTCCCACAACACAGTACACGACGCAGTATCTCGGCCAATCTCGAATTCCACGAGCTGGCCTTTTTTTTCATTCGTCCATCCTCCCTCGACACTTGTCTTTCGACACTCTGACTTGCACGCCGAATCGTACGATTCGTACTCGACTTTGCTCAGTCTTCGCTCACCTCGGACTTGGACAACACGGCCGTTCGACGTGGTTGATACCAAGACTTGTCAACCTGTCTGTCTGTCTCTGTCCCAAATGCGGACTCTTTCATACGCGTCCAACTCCATGGTTCTCTCGACGCTTATCCACCAGTTAGAGCTTGGTCATTCTAGCTCGTCCATCGAAGAGCATTGGTTGACGTCACCCGTGCTGCCTTTGAATAATGCTCACCCCCCTGCATCCATACCACTTGCTCGCTGGTGTCCCAACCTAAATGAATTCATCTGTTCAGCAGACGCAGAATGGAACTGGCGAACACCCGATTGGATAGCGCCCCATATCCTTCTCCCTGCGCACCCAACCCTTCAGTTTATCGGAATCCGCGATATTGACCATCGAATGACGAGTGACCTTGAGGTGGTCCCGGAACGGTTGCGCCGTGACCTGGGAGACGAAACACCGTTCTTCAGGCTGAAGGGCCAAATCGAGACACTGCTGGGCTTGGCGCAAGGACTTCCCAGCAGTCCGTTTCCGAGCCTCAAGTTCATTCGGGACATGAGTATGGGGAGCCACATTATGCGCATGGGAATGGCGTGTTCGTCGACGAATGCTCACGAGGGACCTACCCTGCGCGTGGTAAAGTTTTGGGAAAACATCCTGGATAGTTGTAAAGCCAAGGGTGTCTGGTTGGAGGACTGGGTAGGCGTGAACGTGACAAGAAGAAACCTTGAAAGGGCAAGACTTGTTGCACGGAGCTGAGCGCCACTTTCCCCCGGTTCTTTTCTTTCTTTTCTTTTCCCTTTTGTTCTGTGGTATATACCAGGTTTTTTGTTTCGTGACTGTTTTTGTTTTGCTGTCCTCCTTGCATACGGTTATACCCTCTTCTGACCTCGTCCACTCACATCATGCGCCCTCATCGTCATCCCCCATAGCATCATCATTCCCATCGCACCCACACACTTGCATCCTCCTCGAACATCGCATCATTATCTCATATGAACCCACACGGCCTCAACTCCAATTAAGGATATAGAGTTCTTGCATTATCATCACATACGTAGTCTTCGAATCCCAGCCAGTTATCATGTCACCACCGTTTATACTTGTCCATACGACTTCGTTTCCTCAGTTGGGTTATTGATAGAATAAAGTACAAGTCAATGAAACCCCATGTGTACAGTTGGTCGAATGTCGTCAAGTTTGCAAGTACCGAGGTATTCACTCAAGTGAGCTGTTCTACCTCTTTCGCTGTTGCTGAGTACTCATCGTGACAGCGGGCCTGTTTGCAGGAAATTCCATATGTCATTGCCATGGTCGCAGACGACGTGTCTTCTGTCACTTCCCTACCATCATTCCGTCTTCCGTGCATGCAATCACCAGCGCCAACTCCACACCCATCTCATCTGTGCGGCACGTCGGTGTTCGTGTGCCAGCACCGCCGTTTCCATACTCATGTCCGAGTAACGGTGTGCTTTTGCTTTGATACCTCGGGTTGCGTCACGCACTAGTGGGTTTGGGGTGACAATGTGCTGCTCTGTCACTTGTCGTGCTCGACTTGAAGCTCGAACACTTGCGCTGTCGAGTAATATATAAACCCTGAGGGAGTCTCCCCTTCTACCAGATCATTCAGCATACGATCCACAGTCCACTCAGAGTAACGATTTCCCTTTCCTCTCACTTTCCTTCCTGCATCATCATCACATCGACCCAAAACCGAACCAACCAAGGGATCATTGATTGAACCCACTCATCACGACCTACTATCGACATCTCTATACGACTCCGCCAAATCATCGACAATGTTTATCCGACCTGCTCTTCTTATGGCCGGTCTGGCTATACTCGTCCACGCTTCTCCAATTCCGAATGCCTATGGGTATGAAGAAGAATATGTCCCGGAGGTGATCCCTGAGAAAGTGATTTCTCCTGTGCCAGCCCCTCCTCCTCCTCCCCCTATCGTCGAGAAGCCCATCGAGAAGCCCCTCCCTCCTCCCCCT